>CM032810.1:14881549-15034049 GCA_019155185.1 Beaufortia kweichowensis
GTCATCTCTTCTTCATTTGTTGGGTATTATTGCTTCTGGTTTGTGTGTTTTAATTCACAGGAATCCTACAAAGTTAGCCCTCAAAATCGTGTCATCTTTTTTTCACATCCATAACGCGTGTGTATATAAAATAAATAACTCGAGCGTAAACTGCTGTTTTTCTGGACTCTATCAATAGGGCTTTAGTAATATATAAACAAATGATACATTCTGTGAGAATTTATATTTCAAGTTGTGACTGAAAATGTCACGTCTATAATGCTGGAATTGCACAACTATATCTTTCAAAAAGTCCTTGATTTGCAATTTATTAAGTGAATTATTTCATTACAAATGACTACATGTTTCTTTCTGTGTACAGGAGAGTTGCAGTTTGCATTTGTTTGTTTCCTGGTTGGAAATGTATACGAGGCGTTCGAGCACTGGAAGACGCTGCTGTCTCTGCTGTGTCGCTCTGAAGAGGCCATGAGAGAAAGGAAGGATTTGTATCTGGGTCTCATCGCTGTCCTCTACCACCAGCTGGGAGAAATCCCTCCAGACTTCTTTGTGGACATTGTGTCTCAGAACAACTTTCTTACATCTACACTTCAGGTAAGCCGAAAAAAGTGTTAACTCCACATAGGTTTAATTAAGATCCTCATGAAATCATTATAGGCAACCAGTGAAGTAGCATAAAAATAGTGACTAAAGTGATCTTAACATGATCTTGCCAGCATATTAACTTGAGCATGTAACACAATAGTGCCTATATGTCCTATTCATTATATATTTTAGTAGTAATATTTTGTATTTTATATTTTGTTTTAGAAAATGTTGTTTCATGGTGATGTTCTTTTTGTCAGTGTAGCGCACATCATATTTTTACCCCATATTTAACTATTTATCAGCTGTTGAAATCAGCTCCTCACTTGAATGAATAAGTGCTGTTTGTCAGCTGTTGGCCGAGACAGTTTCTGTTTAACAGCCCGACACATGCCATGTGTTTCAAAGCTGCATTTACAGGAAAAAAAGCGCTGATCTGTACCATGACCCGCATCACGGACAGATGGATTTATTGTACTGGGAAAACAAATTAGAGGTCATACTGAAGTGTTCTTTTATTTGTGAAATATTTGTAATCTTCAAAAATGTCATTGGCTTTTGACAATACGTAAGGGAATTAAATGCCCTCGAAATGCCACTGATGAATGTAAGGGATTTTGGGGTATGACTGATGTTTTAACTACTCTTTCTTCAACTGCTGCTCTTCAGGACTTTTTTCAGTTTGCCAGCAGCCCTGGAGTCGACAGCACCTTACGCAAAAGAGCTGAAAAATTTAAAGCCCACGTGACAAAAAAGTTTCGATGGGACTTTGATGCAGATCTTGAGGATTGTGCTCCCGTGGTGGTGGATCTTCCAGAAGGAGTAACTGTTGACTGATGATGCGTGGAGATCTATTTTCCTGTTGTGTTTGCATATATGTCTTCGATATGAACAGAAACAGTCCAGCATCTGGATAGTCTCATTTAAAGCTGTAAAAATGTTTTTTTTGTTCATTCCATTTTATTAAAAGGTCATTCTTTCACGTCTTTGTTATCTGTTGTGTTGGCTTTTGAGCGGGCCATGAGCGGGGAGGCCTGCAAACATGCTTTACACTTCCAGTGTTGCCATGTATTTCTTTAAACTTGAATGTTCTTCAGTTTCTTGTATCTCTGAATGTGTGTTGTTTCATGTACGTCCAGAAGGGCAGTGTCATTCACAACAAACAACATCACTATATGCTCTTTTTTTGTTTTATTAATTTTTTAAAATGGATTATTTCTTTATTGTTAAATGCACATGTACATTACATCACCGGGAACATTTCAACACCAAATACTAAACAAAAACACAGCAGAAAACAAGAAAAGCCAGATGTGGGACACTACGTGGTTGTTTAAATATAAAATAAATTAACATTTTGTTTCTTAATAATTACAATAAATCAACATTGGATCTTTTGATATTTACCCAGTAGCATTAATAGCTTGTATGGAGCTTTGGATTAATATACAGCACCTCCAATCACACCGATTTCTCACCTGTCATCCTGAGCTTGCTTTCACTTGATAAAGACATTTGGAACACCACAAATATATAATCCTTTAAACAAATCAATCAAGCACTGCAGAATTACAATTTCAAATGATAATTTACTCACCCCATGTCCATCATCCAAGATATTCATGTCTTTTATTTTCCACAATCTTTCTCCATATAATGGATTTAATCAGGGATCAATGGGTTTAAGGTCCCAATTTCAGTTTCTTCGCAGCTTTAAAAGGCTTTATTGACTCCAGCTAATGAATTGGGGTGTTTTCTAGTGAAGTGATTAGTCATTTTCTAAGAAAAATAATAAATATTCAACTTTTTAACCATAAATTCATTGCAGTACGGCCGTATGCGCGTCCACAACTTCACATATTATATAATCACGTTGGAAAAGTTAAGGGATGATGTAGTCGGTACTGACCCACTGTTGACAAACTGAATGTGCAAAGATCAAGTCTAATGCTCTTTACAAATAAAGTTAAAACAACAATGTTGGACAAAAAAAGAAAAAAGACATGATGACATGGGGGTAAATGATCAGTCTGCAGTGAACAACTACTTAAAAAGGAATATTGAAATTACACAGAAATATTGAATTACTTTTACGGCAGATAAATGTGCTTTTTAGAGATTTAAACCCTGACTTCCGTTTAATAGAATTACAAAGCTTGGAAAAGCCAGAATATGATTTAACACTGCATGTGACCTCAGCTAGCCGTTCTGTTAACAGTGTGTTTCATTCTGTAGGCATCACTGCCCTAATAATCCCTTACAGGACTTTAACATCCACCATAACAGCTGTGTTGTATAATACACGTTTATTGAGTGCGAGTGTAATTCTGAATGGGTCATAACATTCAGGGGCTTTAACAAGGTATATACACACTCGCAGGCCTTCTGGCAATACTGTAAAACTGTGGATTGGCCTGCTGAATTTCTTCTGGTGTTTTGGGGGAAATCAGAATGTTCTTTAAGAGCTGTAACAGCAAAGGTGTTACCGCTGTCACAGTTTTGCTGACTGAAGACTTGCTGAGACCTAGGCCATCACCCACCACCTCCATAAAGCTTCCAAAAATCATAGTAAAATGATAGATTGTTAAATACCATCTGCATTTACAGTCTACTTACAATTTTCAAGATAAGATGACAGAATTCTCCTTACAATTACATACATGAACTATGGTTGTATTATAATAAATGTAGTAATCATGCTTTTTTGGTGGATTGGTTACAATTTGTATAACCCCAATTTTACTACAAATACCTTGGTTAACTACTGTGGCAAAACCATTGGTTAATAAATCCCCCCAAACAAGCATAATAACAAACTTACATACCCAGCACATCTATGCATTCTCTTATCTTGTGTCTTGTTATAGTGATGTATAGATGTCATTATTTGGTCATTATGAACTCATTTGTCTTCATATTTGTACATACAGCATGTCATATTTTTCTATGATGCATATGCCAAAAATATTAAGCATTACTAACCTTTAGAAAATCATCCCGTTCCGTTTCAGCAAAGGCTTCAGAGAGCTCACGCTTTCTGAACTTGGTGCCTCTGTCGCAGATGAGTTGCTATAAAAATGTCTGAGCGCTAATAGAAAGGAATCAGTATAGTTGAGATGTACACATCTTGTAGTAAGACATTTAAATATTATGCCTCACCTCTTTTCTTGTCGATTCTGATTGTGTAGGGAACAAAACAGTCCATCCCTGTCGACCAAAATGGAGGCTGATTAATCCTCAGACGGGAACCAGGCATGTCCAACATTTTAGGTACACTGGGCTTGCCATGCCATTTTCTACACTCGGCACATTACCTCCGGTTCCTTTTGACCATCCGGTGGCCTCTAAGAACCCAATAGATTTGTCTTAACTCTTAGGGCCAGCATGCATCAGGCTATCAGAGTCTTGGATTAACAGTTTTGTTATGGGGTGTTTTTGTGCTACCATAATAGGGTAAAGTGCATCCTCTGGGAGCATTGCAGCTTTGTGTAATTTACCACCAACTCTAATTAAGTTAAGATGAGGATCCCAAGTTGGATCAAGGGATCTTAATTGACTGTTTAAGTGCACAGGTTTGTTGGATTGAAGGGCATGCACTTCATCAGGAAAACTTTCATTCTGGCCATGTTTCAGTACAGCCATTTTAGTCTCTATGTGTTCTGTGGCAGACATGGGGGTGATGTCGCCCCATGCAGAGACCGATTATGTAGTCATAATGAGGTCGTTCAATGATTTGCAGTCATCTACATTAGGTAACAGGGCATGACTGATTGTGACATTACCTCAAAATGAGGATTTGCAAAGTTCTTCTAAATCTTCAGTTGGCACTGAGGGGTCCCTCAAAATGCTGCTGGTAAAATGATTGTTTCCTCAGACCCGTCGTCCAACGCTGCATGAGTGTTCAGAAATCTTTTGCCGCTGTGAAGTCTTACTGGCACTAGTTTCAGCATGACTCTGCCTGAGTGACTGACTCGATCCAAGTAAACTTGAGAATTAGTTGCGGTCACAGTCAGTATGCTTTAATTCTCCACAGTGACTTCATGCAGAACAGGCAGGTGGAGTCCCCAGCAAGAAGAACAAGCTCTCTTAAGAGGACAGCTGTCTGGTTTGTGACTTTGCTTCTTCGACTTCCTTTCCAGCCACTTGGCAAATTCTGGCAATGTGTAAATCCTGGAGCCATGCTGTGACCATGCTGTGACCATGCTGTGGAGGTGGATAGGACTAGACTTAGTCTGGAACTCACGCATGATAGGATGCAACCACTGTTCATCAGGAAGCACAGACAGTGCTCTGTGGACACTATAAGTATTCTGTATAAGGAGACTTCAGTTTCTTAGTCTTCTGAAACTGAACCTTTAGTTACAAATGCTACAGCCAAATTAAATGAGACTGATTCAGGTGAATTTCACCTTTCAGAAAATTTCTGATGATCTTTTTCTTAATTTTTTAAGATTCTTTTTGGAAAAGATTCTTATTTGTCTCAAAAGATATATTCATCGTGATTACAAAGTCCTAACTAACAGGTTGGCATGGGGTAATAAACCAAATCATCCAGACATACTACTTACCTAGAGGTCAATTTAAGATCATATTTCTCTGATTTCTTTTGGATGTCTTCAAGATGTTAAATATAGTTTGTAATTTGACCTAGTTAAATCTAGTTTGAGCCTAATTTAATTAGGTCGAGAATTGAGTTTTAAAGGATTTGGTTTGTAAATAAATGATGGATGAGCTGAAAGTCCTGTAAGTGATGTTGATGTTAATCGCTGCCAAACTGCAAAAGTATTTTTTTATTATTAGCTAATGCTGATGACAACTATGTTCTGATCAGCAGACAAAGTGATATACAGAATGTTTGTGTTTTATTGTCTGCAAGTATTATTTATTGTAAAAGTGAAACACTGCTATCAGGAAGATAGAAAGATGGGAAACCAATACATTCTCCTGGTTTACATTGGGGAAAAAAGTTTTAGATGATGAGATAACAGTACAAAACAATGAAATCTGAAAACTCTGAAAATGTAATATATGTGACCCAGTCTGTGAAAACCCAGCGAAAGTCATTTTTTGTGGATTTTTTTGTTTTCTACATTCTGTGAGAATTTAACATTGATATCTTCAATATAGTCTGAGTAAGGTCATGTCAAGAAATGAAATCATAGTGAAATGATTAGGTAAAATCAAACATTGATGCTTATTATCTCAAATGAGAGTTTTAGACTTTAGCAGGTTTTCACAGACAGGATCACATATAGGACAGACTGTAATTGTAAATCATTTGGTGGTATCAGTATTTTTTTTCTGGGATAAATTGAACTAGGACACATGCACAGAATATACTGCAGTTTTACTACATCTTGTCCAAAGATGGATCATCAGATGTAAACTGGTGTGCTGGTGCATGTTAGGATTACACAAAGCACTTTTTTGTTGAATAGAGACAAAAAGAGATATTTTTGAGATATTTTTGTATATATTTTGTATATTTTCTATAAGTTTGGACCCTTTTTGTTGCCCAAAAATGAATAAATATTAGTTGTAATTATTAGTTTAAAATTCTAAGGGTTTTTTTAAGCACTAGTAAATCTTTGTATAGGTCTTGTGTTTTACATTTTTAGTATAAAAGTGTTAAACAAAGAAGGTAATACACCTTGATGTAATGTTTTAAAATTACTTGACAGCAAAACAAACCCCATAGTTGAACAAGACGGCAGGTGATTTAAAATGAATTCTCTTTACATCTTCTGGATCATTCAGTACACTTCACAGTACCAATTGCCTGCAATATATATTACATTATATATTGTTTTTTTATATTTTTATTGCACTTGTTTTATTTCATTAGCAGTTTGTGGATCATATTTGTGTAGGTTTTTTGGGCTGTTGGCCAGTTTACATCACTATAGAGGTCCTTCTGCCAGTGTAAATATGCAATCAAGAAAATGACCCGAGGGATCATTTGGTTTGCGAACTGGTTGTTGTCACTGGTTCCAGAACTTTGTACCAGAACTACCCAGTGCGAAAGCAGCATTCATTATAGAAATGATTTACAATCATAATCCAAAACACACCCAGAAGGTCAAAATACTGATAGGACAGTCCACACAATAAACAACAGGGCAAAACCATAGGCAACAAAGGCGGCACATGATAATTCAGGAAAACAGGCAGAAGAATTTATCATTTAATGTCATGGAGTCCAAAACTGAGGAAAGGGTTAATCTTCTCAAAAGTAAAGCTTTTTAAGGATGGAAGCCATGATTTTCATGTCGGTAACAAGACAACTGTGTGTATACATCTTACATTTTATTTTTATATCGTTTTTTTGGCTACAGTTGCTCATGAAGTGTGATGGCATTTCCAAGGGAGAAACAGATATATGTTGTGACACACAGGTCAGAAACCAACATATGTGAATTTTATACCCATCTGATATGAGCCACTTCAAAATCAAATTGAAAGGAAAAAGTCTGATCTTGTGTAGGTTCATGAGTTTACACATATGCAACAATATTCAAACTGTGTTCGATTATCTGATATTTGTGCAAGTATACAGCCTGTTAGAGCTGATCTAGGCTGTAGTCAGTATTTCAGGAGGTTAAAAAGAGGAACTAGAAAGAAATACATAGATGTGCGTGATTAAGATGATCTAGTTGATGGTAACAGAAGCATTACTGGTCACAGTGTTAAGAGACGCTCACACTAGAGGTTAACAGATCTCATCTGCAGGTCAGCAGTTTCTCATGCAGCGGTTTTCATTTGTTAATCTCATTTCAAACTGCACATTGTCTTAAAGTCAGGGCTGCACTTAGTGATCGCATGTAGAGGGCCCTAAACACATCAACTATTGACCTTTTTTACATTTGTAACCCTTCTTTTCATTTCTTCTCTTTTAAAGGACACGAGTTTAGTGACTCGAGCAACTACAGTATGTACGCATATACTCACTAATTAAGCAAAATAAATACTTTATTGTAAATATCACTGTAATCTGTAAATGTTGCATTTTCACAAATCTAAATTCACAACTATTTACAACAAATATCTGATCTAGTGAGGATGAAGAGTTTTTCACATGCAGCTTAAAATAACACGGCACAAAGCTTGCAAATGTTGCAGAGGGGAAAGGAACACCTGACCTGGAAGACCCTCAGAGTCAGCCTCCACTGATGGTAAACTGGCACATTAAGGGGATGAAGAGGTGGATTATCTTTTCACACATTTTGCCAGCTTGTGTGATGAGCTTGAAAGAGAAAATTTCACAAAAATAGCTGGATCTGAAAATGTGACTTTCAGAGCATCGTGTAGCATATTCTAGGCTCTCATCATCAGGACGTCCGAACACCTTTATCACATCTTGTTGTAGGTGAAATTAATACTGAAGTTTAGTCCATCGACAGCCATATGTGGAAAGGACAGTCTGAAACACTAAATAACCTCATGCAACTTATAAAATAAATGGGGAATCAGTTGAATCCTTTTGCCCTGATGAAGCAGTTACTTTCTGGATGTTCTGTCATTTCTCATATGATTTCATGTTGATATCTGAGATACCGATTCTGACCGGCAGATACAGAAATTTCAGTGCAGATAGAAACAAATGCATATTTGTGTTGACAATTGTAATTTGATTATTGTATATATGTCTGTTAATATTTATGTTTTAAAAATCATTTTATTCCATTTTATTTGACTCTTATTTAACATTCTAAATGAAAAGCTTATTTTTTGTTCAGGCTAGTTAAATATATTTTGGGCGACCAAAATCTGAAGAGTGCCTGCCTGAAGGGTTACCAGTAATGTCTGACATTTTGTAAGCCCCGGCATTATTGTATAACATATCACATTATTTAGCAAGTTATCGCATAACCAATCTGATGATCAGACAGACCTTCAGGACAGCGGTGTTAGCTATTTTGATGTGAAACGACTGGGACTCTCCTTTGTCTTTGTCTTGTTCTGCTTCCCTGTATCTGGACAATTGCCGTTTGCGCTACACTGTCTGTTTCCCGCACAGCACTATGAAGACTATTCCAAAGTTTAGGTGCTAAATAGGAGAATGATCCACCAGCACTTGATTTAGAGATTCTAGGTATTACCAAAAGACCAGAGTCCTGAGAGCGTAATGGACGTGAGGGATTTACACCCGGCCGACCTAAGGGTTTATCTTCCACTACAGATTTTGGTGTTTGTGTCACCTATAACTGTTAACAGGACATTTTAGGCTTTTGAGCCGTGTTGTACAGAATACAAAATGTACAGTATATGTATATTTACATCATGATTATTGATTAATGTAAATCTGAGGACACTTTTCTTAAAAGATAAAATCTATTAAAATAAAAGAAGGTTACAGTAAGTAGAAGGAAAGCAAAACAATGAATTATACAGAATGTTTTTTTGATTCTTTATTAATCTGTAATTATAAACAAGGGCTTCTATATAACTTCAGCTGCATTATATTTTAATAATTCCATTGTAAACAACAATAAAGACAATAGCTGTTTCTCAAAGATTTGCAGTAAAACATAAGTTCAACAAGTTCTCTAATAACATATTTGAGTGTGATAATTGAATGTAATAATTGAAAATGATTTTATTTATCATCTTAAATTCGTCCTTTATTCTTTGAGTACAAAACACACCCCCATACTAGTAAATTATATTTTTACACTTTAGAAATGTTGGTATAAGAAATGTTTTGATTTATAATAAAACTGAGAATTGAATCCCTTCAGGTATCCTTTGATTGAGAAGTAGGGAAAAATCGGGGAACTCTAAATTGGGAAGATGTAAAGGCTAGCCATCCCGAGAGAAGGATTTCTTCTTTCTGTGATATGTCTTGATTGATTTCACCGCACAGTTTAAGTCACTTCTTACAGCAAAGCTTTTCAGTGTGAACACAGTCTTACACCAGGCACCATCCCGACCATCCTTAATAGCAGTGACCATAAACGTCTCATAAGGGGGAATCAGCACCTCTTCCTCTTCAGGTTTCTGGGAGTATTTTGCAATAGAAGCACTTTTACAAGTGTTGATTTCAAAACAAGATTCATTTCCGAAAGCTGCTGCTACTGTACGATTTAAAGAAGAGGACGCAAACGAGCCGAATCGAATCTCTGTGTCCTGAACCGCCTCAAACTTAACTTTAGTTCCTCGATAAGTTAATTTGCACTGGTTTTGCGTTTTGCTCAGAATCTGTATCGCTTCTGTTAACCAAAACTGAAGTGAATACCATGTGTATGCCGATGTTTTGTATTTCTCTTTACCGCTCCTAGCGTCTTCATTGAATTTTGCATATACTGTAGGACCC
Organism: Beaufortia kweichowensis; assembly: GCA_019155185.1. Classification (NCBI taxonomy): domain Eukaryota; kingdom Metazoa; phylum Chordata; class Actinopteri; order Cypriniformes; family Gastromyzontidae; genus Beaufortia; species Beaufortia kweichowensis. The sequence goes on from CM032810.1 coordinate 14,891,445, forward strand.
GTGTACACAGAAATGGCAATTAAATGGTTCCTTCTCAAGTTATCTTGTGGTCCAGGGTGTTTGTTTTCGCCGTCTTTCCAAGCTTTTCCAAAGCCAGATACATTAGCAGAGATTTCTTTGTTTAGAAATTTTGTCTTCACCAGATTCTGCATGTTCTCTGAACAACCATCGTATTGGTCATCGACTGAATTAACTGCCATATCTAATTTAATCTGTCCTTTGGTAGCCAGTCTGTGATTCTGTAATCAAAAATAATAACTTAACATCATCTGTAACTGTACTTGTACAGTGCAATATACACGCTCATAATTCAGGTTTACCTGTGCGAGGACAACTTGAGCGGTGATAATGAGAATAAACGCTGCAGTGGTCACAATCATGGTTTGGTGTCAGATGCACAGCTAATGGAGATCACAAATACCATTTGGTTTAACAAATTTAAAATATTCCCAAATTAGTCTCTAATTTACAAATGTACAATTTAGGGAACTTTTAACAAATTTGTCTAGCCATTTTGTGTAAAGAGCCATATAAAACATTTGTGTTTTAGTAGTGCTAACCAACAATTTCACAGACATCTTTTGGATAAAAACATTTACAGTTACTAACCTTTTTCAGAGACTAAGACCTTCAAGTGATTTTTTGCTCCAGGGATGATAAACAGAGGAACAAGTTGAAGTTCAGTGAATGAATAAAGAGTGGACATGAAGAACACACTGAGAGGCTTTTATACTGGATTATTTAGTAGTAGGCGGGTCAAAGACACACATCTGAATATTACAGTTCCTTTTTGAAGGGAACTTGCACTGTGTGTCTGACAAGCTGCTGGAATGAACACAATCAGCCTGATGAAGCACGTAGCTAATCATGAAAATCTGACAATCTACAGTACTGTGCAAAGGTCTTAGACACGTTTGTATTTTCACCCCAATAAAATGTTTTCATCCAGTTATTTATATCTTTTGCTGTAATGTCCCAAGGATATCACAATGTGCCAATGTCACAATAACAAACAAAATAGTCTGTAAAATGAAAAGAAACTAAACAACCTAATCAAATAACCAAAATAAAATACACTTCACTTAACTGACTACCTAACCAAAACAAACTTCAAATGAATGGCAGGACATCCTTATGCTCTACACATTTATGAACACATTGTTAAGCGTCATCAGACAGAAGTCAACAGGTGTTACAATGTGTTAATTCTACTTGAAAACCAGTTTAATCATTGATCCAGGGGCCGGTAACTCAGTTAGCTGGATTCGGTTGTTGATGATTTCACTTGATCTTGGATTATTTGGTTCTTCGAAGCTCATCCTGGACTTGCTGTCATAGTAACAGGTCTGTAATCTTAGACTTTATTTCATGTAAACAAGATAAGATCATATCGTCACAGTCATGCCCGCTTCATTTTTACTAAAGCAACTTGTTGCGTCGGGTGCACTATTGATAGATCTTTCTGAATTTAATACGTAATGCAGGAACTCTTTGATCACATTTGCTTTTGGAAATATATTTCTTTCCTTATGAGGGAATTAGTACTTTCAGTCCCTTGAGACCCCATGCAGCCTGCAACACAACACAAATGAATATTATGTTTTTCCACAAATTAATATTATGTCATAATGATCACACACAATGAAGGACAGTTGTAGTCTAGTGGTTAGAGAGTTGGACTAGCAACCAAACGCTTGTGGATGAAAGCGTCTGCTAAATGAATAAATGTACATGTAAAATGTAAATGTAATGATGTGTCTCCCAGGCTTCCATAAGGTACTGTAATTGATGGCATAGTCTGCACACACAGTCAATGCCTCATGATGACACAATGAAGCCAGTTTGAAGCAGAACATGAGCAATTACACTGAAATAAATCAAATAAATCAAGTTTATAAACTAAGTTTATTACTTAAAATTGAATGAATCAGTAAAATCCAGTTGAGTGACTAAAATATCTCAGATGTTGTGTGACTCAATGTGCCATATCACCAGCATAAAAACAGAATGAACTTGATCTGTGTATGACTAAACATTCTTTATGTTGCTTATTTGTGTGTGGATGCGTGTGCACATGGTTTTGTTTCTTTATTCTTTTTTTTAGGTAGAGGAGTGCTGTGGTTCCTCCCAGGATTGTGTATGCTGGCCCTAATTCTTGTTGTTGTTTGTGATTGTTTTAAATGAAGTATGTTTTAACATTTGTAATGAATAAAGTGATTTTCTAATTTGTCTAAACCTATGTCTCGTCGCTTGCCTTCACTCAACGGAACCTGTGCGCATTGAGTCAGGGTGATCCCCAGTAATGCCCCTGGGTGGCGTAGTCGAGTTAAGATCTTTTAATACCTATCCCGTGTATGATTGCCACATTACATGTCCAGTTCAGTGTATTTCCTTTGACTTTTACACAGGTGATTATGATGGAAATCTGCTTGGACACAGGTGTGTGTCTGCACGATTCCTTGAGCCAAACCCATTGCCGCTGTAGTCAGGACAAGATCATGCATTAAAATGACCTTTGGCCAACTGATAGGAAGTTTTTTGTTATTTTGTTACACGTGTTATACTACAAAACATTACACTGTGATGAAGGTGCAGTCTGATGATGATGATGATGATGATGATGACCTCCAGCCACAGCATTTAAATCTGAGCTGTATGGGATAAAATTGTGCAACACCATTTTTCAGTATCTATGCCCACATTCATTTTAGTATAGTTTAAGTCTTATTCTTCCTGGAAAATCCAGCAATCAGTCAGCTTTAATCTGCAATAAGAGATGTTATGTACAGTAACCAATGTTACTCTGTGTGAAATAGTGATTTAGCACTTAGTCTTGATGTTTTTAGGGTTAGGGATATTCAATCATTGAAGAAATGGAGTAAATGTTATCATCTGCATTTTATGGAGAAATCAATAAATTCTCAATGATATCAAGCAGATGTAGGCCTTTCAGATGATGATGTGGACTCCTGCAACTGTTACTGCAGCCAGAAATAATAGTTACATGAGTATATGCAATTAAAGGAAAGTTATTATATAACTTACAAATATTTACTCTAAAGGACAACAATCAGGGAGGACCGGGCGCCAGGAGCTCTCAACCCAAACCACCAAATGATTTCTCACAGCTGAACGCCAGCAGCGTCCTTATAAAGACCACGTCCGTCTAATCATCCAATGGCAATTCAGCACATCATAATTGGCAACGTAACTGTCACGGTTCCACCTTCACCCCATCACTGTCACCGGACTTTTAGCTTTAAAGACTCCATCTCCCATCATCCATTGCACCTCATCTTTGACTATCTTCACCTTTTCCTCATCATCCTCTATAAAAGCTTGTTTCTGTGTTTATGGTCAAATCTTAACGTTATATGTCATTGTTAATCTTACGTGTGGATGTAACTTACCTGTGAAATGTATTTACCTGTTTAATGTCAACTTGTGGATGTACTTACCTGTGCTTTACCTATCTGTGGATTTACCTTGTACCTGTGGATGTTTTCAGTTTGTGTCACAAATTCAAGTAAAATCACCAACTTTATTCAGTCGTGTCAGTCTCCTTCATCATGACAGTATCTGGACACAGACAGAATAAATAAAGAAAAAACACAGCAAAACAACATCGGTCGTAACATCGTTACAGCCTGAACATGGTTATGTGGTTATTCTTTATTGTAACAAAAGAAAATGAAAACATCCATCAGTCTAGACTAAAAAACAAAAATGCCTTATTAGAAAAACAATGAAAAAACTATCAAGAAGAATATTAACTTTCTCCATCAAGAATAATAATAAAATATTGCACAAGATTAATCTGCCTAGTTTCATATTTTATATGCATGCGAGAAATTACTAAATGTGCTGTTCATGCCCTAACAAACCCTGCACCTGCTCTTTGACATATTCTTTGTATTTGTTTGACTGAATTGATTTTTGAAAAGTCATTTTCTGTAGATACTCTTTGTGCTGTCAATCATCTGAAGTACAGTATCTGTCTGAGAACTTCATTTCTTGCAGATAACATCAACATATAAACATCTGTCTCATATACAGCAGAAATAAGTCAATGTGATTTCTACCTCAGTGGGTGTTATGACCCTGTTTTTCCCTTTCTCTGCCTGTGGGTGGCTGTATAACATCAATGTGTGACATCGCTGCCAATTAAAGATGTTCCTCTGGTGGAACATTGCTCTCCAGAGAAGTCTTTTGCTCCAACTTCTTTTTTTGTTTATCCCTTTGCCGATTTTCTTTACCCCATTTTTTTAAATGTTTATTTTAATCCCTTGATCATGGTGGTTTTTGTTTCTGTAACTAATAACCTTTTGGGGCAGTATCCTTTCAAAAAGTATTGCACCTAAAATGTACAAATTAGTATCACACAGGTATATATTGGTACCAAATGCATATACAGTTGTAGACATAAATCTGCATAGTTTCTCCTTTTGATCTTTCTTTTTAAAAATCAGCAAAACTATTGAAAGTGTGGGGGAATCACATGAAAAAGACAGTGATTAGATCTTCCGTGAGCACATTGGTTAACAAACATTAGTATCATCACAAAAATGGGTCACTGAGTTCCCTGACCTGACCTGAACCCTACAGAAAACAAGTGAACTAAAGAGGAGAAAGCATTTGAAGGATCTGGAGAAACTGTATATGGAGGAATGACCTAATATTACTTGCCATAAGTTCTTCAGCCTCATTAGACATTATAAGAGAAGACTTTTCAGTTTTCAGGTAGTAAAAAGCATTAAATGAAAGGGTGCCAGTGATTGTGTCCAACATGCATTTAAGAAAAAAACATTTTTTTCATGATGTGATTTTCCACCCACTCAATAGTTTTGCTTTAATAAAATGTTTTTGTAATTTTTTTAAAATAAAGATCAAAGGGAGAAACAATACAGATTTTACAACTATCTTTGCTCATATTTACCAAGTGTGCCAATACTTTTGTCCACAACATCGATACTTAAGGAAACACTGAGAAAAGTGAATCTGTGAGACTGTAATTATAACAAGAAAACTGCAACATTTTCAACAAATAAATATATGTTTGGTACTGTAATATTTGGAATAACTTAACTTATTGCAGACATACATTTTTTATAACTAAATGTTGTATGTATTATCTTAAGTAAACTTGACAAGGCTATTTAAATCTGTGCCTTTCTGATACACTATTTAAGTTCATTTTACTGTTGCAAAGACATGATTAGAAAGAGGATTTTGAGTTCCCAGCATGCTTTGCATAGGACTGAATAATGAAAGAAAATCTCCGAATCCGATATTATTTCATGCATTTTTAAATCAAAACAATAAAAATAGGAGACTTTATAATGTTTAGTGTTCTGTTCTTTTAGTATTTAAGGAGTTACAACAGATTATTTTTGTTGTTTTAAAAGGTTATTATTGTGCAGAAGAGTATAACATTAGTTTAGACAGAGAACATGCTACACTACATTTACATGTAGGCATTTAGCTGACGCTTTTATCCAAAGCCACTTACAAATATTAGGAGACAAAATTGACAAAATTGCTTTAATCAGAAGGCATTACATTGGTAATGCAAAATGTTATTTTTAGCATATTCATATTGTTTGTGAATGCCCTGTGGAGGATTGGGCCAGAAATGTGAAACTGGTTAATATTCGATTGCTTAGAAACACGATAAACGTTTTGCTAAACGATAGAACTATAGTTTGTACATTTATCATTTTGAGTTGCATTACTTGAGATTGCAAGATGAAAACATATGAAGTCTAATAAAACAAACAAAATTAAAATAAGTTCAAAATACTTAAAAAGTTGATGCAAATAGTTGACTCAATTTATATATATAAAGTAAATAAAGCTCAAAATTTTGTCCAGTTTACATGTTGGAAACTTTTGAAAAGGTTCTGCCCCGGTGACAACTGAGATACAAATGTTTTATCATTTTTTCTGACAGTGTGTGAGAAGCTGAAATGAATGGCTAACGGTTCAGATGTGTGGTCTTAGAAGGGCTCATGTAGTTTGGTTTCTTATTATAGGTTATATTCAGAAATTTGGCCCGGATGAAAAGTTCTAGATCAGCAAAAGTCTTTCGGCGTAGTCAGAGAAGTTTTGCCCTGTTAAGTTGATTGCGCTGGCAGCTGACAGGACGTGATGGCACATACAGACAGCTGCAAGACAAGAAAAAGATCCGGTCAGGGATTCACACACATTCACTTCAGATGAGCTTTGACTTTGTAATAAAAACTTTACCTGCACAAGATAATATTTGAAATATTATTTTAGCAGTTTTCTTTTATTCATTTTATAATGATCTTTATTCAAGGTTTAAGACACAAATACATTTTTGATGTGTAGATAAATAAACATTAAAATAATCACAAGTGTTGCAAATTTAGCCTAAACAAATCTCTCACCTTGGACCACCTAGGACAGAATGACAAAGACAAAAATGTATTTACCACAAATTTTGAAAAGTCCTGTTACTCTTAAAATACCTTTTGTGATAGTTAATATCCCTCAGCTCACTGCTGTGTAAAGACACAAAACATTCTTTAAATAACCAGACAGCAAGTGCGCCAGGCAACACTGCATTAAGGAGAGCTCTTCCTCTCTTCATCTCCCTGAAGTGAAATGCAGTGTTTTGCACATGATTCATTCATGTCTTGTCTAGGCTTCTTGCTTTAGTAGATTTTCCTCCTTTAGCTTTCCAAGGGAAAGCTTGTTCTGCATGAATTTGATAGAAATCCATAATGAGCATGTTGTTTAAAGAGGTGATCTTCCTAATACAGAACAATCTAGAGATGACACATGACGTGTGTGTAATTGTTGCACTGATAGCTGATCTCTAAATGACTGTTTTAAGCATCTGTCACAGGTCACAGTTTCACAGTGCAAACTTCATTTCAATAGTAGAGACATTAAGAACGAGGACATTTTCATAACACTATAATGTGATCAATCATGTCAAGGCAACATCAGTTTTTACATTAACTCATTTAAGTAAATAATTTCAGCTCATTACAGCAGCTCTACCAATATCATCACTAGTCAATATCTTAAATAGTAAGTTCAAATGACTTGCACTGACATGTAATTTGTCATACTTTCATCATTAATATAAGGCAGCAAACTAATTTTAGGATGCATTATTATAAGCAGTTAGTAAGTGTAATTTTAAAACAGTACTTACATTTGTGTAAGACAATGGAGTAAGAATAAGGGTATCTGTGTCCAAACCTTTGCCCAGTATGTTTTACTTTAATGCAAAGTGAACCTGTCAGTATCACACATTGAGAGACTGCTTCAGCAAAGCTTCACGTCATGTGCGTCAGTGTTACTGGATCAGTATGTAAAGCGCACGTGGAGCGCGCGCACAGAGGACGCGCAGCAGACAGACAGCGACAGGACAAAGATGTGAATGTCTGTTTGGTCAGATAACTTTTGGATATGTGTTTTTAAGGTCGTGCTGAGCAGTTTTCATTTGGCTTGAGGTCAGTTGAAGATCAGACAGTGTTTAGTGGCGACGCGGAGGAGCGCGCGTCTCCAAACATGCAGAAGTGCTGAAACCGATTGATTAATAAATAAGACTGCGCACATGGATCGAGCTCATGGAAAAGGTAAAGACTGGAATGTGAAATCATTATCATTATTATGCTTTATGCAGCGCATGTGTTGTATCTGTATTAATATTGTGCGCATTTACACTTTTTTAAGCTAATTGTTGATGGATTTAGGTTTTTCTTTACACGTGCGGTCTCATCTCATGCTCTCATACTATATTCCTGTTATTTATAAGATATATATATATATATGAAAATGTGTTATTTGTTTGTGACCAATTGTTTGTGTTCCAGATGTTTACAAAATTGAGTGTACCACCATTAAGATTTAATCAAGCTGCTTTCTATTGGTGCTGTATGAATACTTTTAAAGCTTTTAGGTTTATTTGCAAAAATATGATGAAAATGAATTAGTGTATACTTTATTGATTTAATAAAAATCATTAAGACGTCCATTAAAGAATGTCTTTGCACTGTGCCACATGCTTCTCTGGATGTTTTGAAGTCATATCACTTACATGTTTTCATGCAGTCATCTCAGACCACACAAGAGCACATCACACAAGATGACTGTGGCATCAGATTATTGCTATGTGCAGGTGTGATTTCTGTTGACTTTGCCTTTTGAAGTTCTCATCTTACTTGAGATAAAAAACAACACAATCTCACAGGAATCTGTATAAATTTGTATACATTTGTGCGATCTCATTGATACTGAGATTACTGCAGATATACATAATATTGCATTATGAAATCTTACAAATCCGCTCTCCATGTTTGCTTGATAAGCTTGAAAATAAATAATGAATGGACCCTTTTATCTGCAGTTGTCAAGAGGGAATTGCTTTTTAAAAACTGTGTGATGAATCCTTTTTAGCAGCACTTTTTGGAACTGTGTTCAAACAGGAGGAGAGCAGCGTTAGCTTCAGGCCCCCAGTGGCACTGAATTAGCCACACGTCTGTGAAATGGCGTGAGATCAGGGGACTGCAGATGAGCCACAGTGTGACATGACAGCTGAACCCCAGTGAGCATACACAGAAAGGGCTTCATGCAGTCACATGTGTGCAAAGAGAAGAACACACTGTCACTGTGCTTTTAGATATGGTACTCGCATGTCTCCTGGCGCGGGACGTCCCATACAATGCCCCATGCATCAGTGTTGCTGTTCGCTTGTCCAGACTCATATGATAGCAATTTGTAATCAAGCCTGTGTGTGGTTTTAGACAGATCAGTTACTCTTTCTATTTTGGTTTAAATCTTATCTGAGATATTTGCATCCAAATGAATTCACAGCAACAGATTAAAACTGAATCAGTGCTTCCACTAATAAGACATTCTTTGTGATTGTTTAGATTTAAGACTACATTTACACAACAATGAGGTAGTGAAAAACTAGAACGTTTTTTGAACAGTTTCACAAAACCTTCTGCATTCACAGAGCTCTGTTAAAACCACTAAAATGATGCATGCCAGGCCAGTGGTTGAAAAGCAACACATACACATAGTTTATGTTTAACCCAAAAGTGCTTTTTAATATAGCTTGACAGCGTAAAGGCGTGTTTAGAATTTGGTGTATGTAAATAACGTGTCTCCGCTGGTTGTAGTGGTGCAGTAAATGTACTACACAGATACATTAATATGTATGTTGAGTAGCACAAACACTATATTCTGGAATATTGAATCCTTGAGATTAGACATCAGATACTTGATATCAAATTAAAATTCAGTTCCTCTTATCGATTCCTTTATGCGCCTTTTTTATAGACCAAATATGCGAAAACCTGACCAGGATTTTCTTCCAGCTAGTCTTGAATGGGCATTGTGTTGAGTTTTATGTTTATCTGGCAACCCTGGGACCTTCCGCACAAAAGTAATGTACAAATATCTGCACTACTGCACAGTGAAAAGGCAAATAAGATAATGAAATACGGCACTGTATAGTGTGGTGTGATTATCTGTATGTTCACCACATTGTTTACAGTTTTTAAAAGGTTTTTCATCCAAAATGGATTAAAAGATTCCTTTTTTATTTGAAAACATTGTTGTGTAAACACCCCCAATTTGCAGGATTTTATATACTGTACAGATTTTGTGAAAAAGTCGTAAACGTAAATGAATAGAAAATAAATGAAGACGATATTTATGCTAATACAATGTCTAGCTAGTGTTAAAAATGACCTAAAGTGGTATAGGCAAGTTGATGAAGTTAAAAAACAAATAACATACTGTATATTAACACACATATATATACATATATACAGTATATTTGGTTCTTGTTTATTGTTCTATAAACTTGGCCACATTTGCTAGAGCTCAGTGAAGTCTCCTGCATCTGATCACATTTAACTGGGTCAAAAGGAAATGCCTTTATCTTATCTGCATGTAAAATGAATGTAAATTGATTTGCTATGAAAGTTTTGGCAGTTTGTTGGTTATAAGAAGCTTTGCATGAGAAACTAGGTTTATATGCATCAGCTAATATGTTTTTAATGTTTTTAATTTTTAGGCAGTACAAGTCATTTACATCCAATACTTTAATTAATGTATCAACTAACAATTGTAATTGAGAAAGCTGTTTGATATTGCCATATCCGCCACATTGCAATATTTTAGTTACTCTTGTGTTTGTGAATCTCCTGAAGGAATGAAATAACCTTTCTACAGGTCAGAATTTATCATTTTGTGTTTTAAATGTATTAACTCAACATTACAGTTAGCTCAGTTACAACATTAGTTCAGCAATTATTGGATCTAAACAAAAGCACGTAACATTTGTGAACTGTGCTGCAAATTGAGTCACAATAAGCAAGAGGTGAGGGATGTGGCTGATCAGATTGTGTTAGTGAGATTATTCCAAAAGCAGGGAACAGAGAAGGAGAAAGAACGAGAGAGAGAGTGACATGTGCTCTTTTGGGTCCTGGAACCACAAGTCGTTGCTCGCTGGCGCAGGGTTCTGGATGGGTTGAGCGCAGGGTTCAGGATGGGCAGCCAGAGGGTTCTGGATAGTCCAGTCTAGAGGGTTCTGGATGGGCTGGCAGCAGGGTTCTGGATGAGATTGACCTGAGGGTTCTGGATGGGTTGAGCGCAGGGTTCTGGATGGGTTGAGCGCAGGGTTCTGGATGGGCTGAGCTTTACACCAAGGTTTCTTGCTGATTTGGATGGTGTAATGATTGTGTTGCCAATTTGAATAGTGAGGTTGTGTTGTGTTGCAGGTGAGGCCTGAAGTACCAGGAGCTCAGTCTTGGTTAGGTTTAGCTGGAGGTGGTGTTCAGTCATCCAAGATGAGATGTCTTTCAGGCAGGCTGCAATGCATGATGCTATTGTGGGATCATCTGGCTGGAAGGAGAAGAAAATCTGGGTGTCGTCTGCATAGCAGTGGTAGTCAAAGCCTGTGTGATTGAATGATGGATGTGTGTAGATAGAAAAAAAGAGAGGCTCAAGCAGAGATCTCTGAGGGACGCCAGTAGCCATGGGATTGGCTTCGGAGAGCACCGCATTCCATGACACCCTAAAAGACCTTTCTGAGAGGCGAGCGGAGCAGGGTACCTGTGATCCCTAGCGATAAGAGAGATGTCAGTAGGATCTGGTGGTTAACTGGATCAAAGGCAGTAGAAAGATCCAGCAAAATGAGGACAGAATCTAGACTCAGTGACTGACAGAAGCACAGTCTCAGTGGAGTGTTTGCTCTTGAAACCAGACTGTCTTTTGTCCAGTAGATCATTCTGGGTGAAGTAAGATGAAATCTGATTAAAAACAGTTCGCTCCAGTTTCTTTGAGATGAACAGGAGGAGAGAGACAGGTCTGTAGCTGTCAGTGAGGGAAGGGTTGAGTGTGGGTTTTTCAAGCAGTGGGATGACCTGAATAATTTTCAGTTATTGTTACAAATATTTATATGTAAAATACCTTCAAAATGATATATGATTTAGTTAACAAAGTAAGAAAAAAGTAAAAAAGTTTAAAAGTTTTTTAATCTAAAATCCCTGGTAACACCAATAAGTTTGTCACTAACTGTTACTGGATGAAGGAGACTGATACAACAGAGTGAAGTTTGGTGAGTTTACTTGAGCGGCCAAACAAATAACATCCACAGGTACAAGTAAAACAGGTAAGAACAGCCACAGGTAAGTATAAACAGGGAGAACATCTACAGGTAAAACCACAGGCAAAACCGATCAGAACAACAACATGACAACTACATACTGTTAACATTAGCAAGACCTGACAAAGACAATGGGAACAACATGAGGTTTAAATAGTGTCCAGGTGATGAGGAACAGGTGAAGACAATCAAAGATGGCAGGTGAGTGAGGTGCAATGGATGATGGGAGATGGAGTCCATGGGAGGGGGTGCAAAAAATCTCTAAGACAAATATGGTTTATATTGAACTTTTCTCGTTCTTTTATTGTTTAAATAAATAAATAAATTTACTATAATGCAAGCATCTAATATAATGTTTTACATCAAATATTTTCCCTCAAAAATTAATCAAACATTCACTTAACACATAGCAGTTTATGTTTGTGTGAAAAGTCAGCGCGAGTGAGATCATTCATGACTTTTCTCTGTCTTAATAACTCTTTTAACATCAAGCAAGTTCTGCAATTTTTTCTTATTTCTGCATGATAATTTTAAAAGTGAAACCAAAACGTCAGCCACAAGCGCTTTGCTTCCAATGAATGGACACGCAACTTTTTGTATTAGACGTAAGTAATGTAAAAACCCTATTTTTGTAAAAACCCCAGGTTAGACCAAAATCCCATTTTTCACATTTGCCTATTAGACTGTGCACATTCTGACTCATTTCAATAGCACAGATCACGTTTGATATCCATACATGTGCATATTTATTGTTGCAGATGTACAGTCAACTTTCTTTTTCTTGCTTCAGTATGGTGGAATGACTTACAAGTATTCCAACTGAATATATTTGAACAAAAATTGGTTCTGGTTTTTAGTATTTTGCTGATTTGTTGGACAAAACATAAACCCTTTTTTAACTTCACATTGCATCTCAACGGCATACAATCTGATGTGAGAGACTCAAAATATAACACAATTAGCAAAAATGTTAAGCCCTCGTGTTTATGTAGACAAAAATTGAAAATCCCGATTTGCAGATTTGAAAATCCAGGAAATGTTGAGACTTGCAGGTGTTTGTGCATTAACTGTACATGTGGGTTTGTTGTAATTCTGGCCCCAAATAAAAGACATTTTTATTTGCGTTAAAGAATCAGTTCACAGCAGAATGAAAATTTCATGATTTTCATGAATTTACTCACCCTTATCCAAGTTGTGCATGTCTTTTTTCCTTCAGTAAAAAAAGAATACAACGTTTTTGAGGAAAACATTCCAGGATATTTCTTCATTAATCAGGGTTCCATGGGTTTAAGGTCCAAATATCAGTTTCTTGGCAGCTTTAACAGTAGAGCTGTTCATCTCAAGATGGCCTATTCTCTGAACACAGACTTGTGCATTTGTGCTCTTCGAAGATTCATCTGCAGAAGGATTCAAGTTAAAGAGATCATTTCTGATAATGGAACAAACTTTATCTGGGCAGAGCGAGAACTGAAAGAGGCACTTGCTGGCATCCATTAAGATACAATACAGAAGGTGTTTCTGAGAGAGTGTGAAATGAACATTTAATCCTCCTCTAGGCTCTCATTGTGGAGGTGTATGAGAACGAATCATTCCAATCATCAAATAAGATTCTGTATTGTATCCTGAGTCAACAGATGATGAAGGCCTTCAGACTGCGCTGTGTGAAGTGGAAGCCAAAGTCAATGATCCTCCAATTACTACAGTTTCAGAGGATGCTAAAGATCCAGAAGCTTTAACCCCTAAGCGGAAACAGTTTTAGACCGTGCTGTTCCGTGTGCTAGGGAGCTATGGCTCGATCGTTTGTTTTTAATCTATTTCTCTTGGCAAAATAAACAATAGAACTGAAAATCTACAGATCATGCGTCAGTTGTCCTCTTCCACAACACACGTATCATAATTACTTGATGAAAAGCTCTTCATGAATAGCTATTGCTCTGTTTATCACATAAAGCCATCATTACTCTCCTTTTATGATACTTGTACTGCTTTTCTTTATGTTGTAATAGTAATAGTCTAATGGTAATAATTAAACTAATATGTACATAACAGTTTGTATAAAGACTTCTGTTAAAGTTTAATTCTAATAAGAACAAATTAGAAGCAGCTACAGTAATTTCATTTTAAGAATATTCGCGTATATTGTACATATAAAATACATGGAGTAAGATGAGGACACTTATCTAAAAATCTAATTCTGAGATAATAAGTATCAAAGTTTGATTTCACCTATCAATTCCACTAAATCTTTGACATAATCTTACTCGTCAATATTAAAGATATCAAGGTTAAATTTCCCCAGAATGTTCTTAACATTGTTTAGGATGATTGTAAATAGAAAACAGTAAATCACAAAAAACAGATTTTAGCTGGGTTTTCACAGGGTCATAAATGATCTCCAGTGAAACATATGGCAGCATACGGCATATCCCTGCTGTTACAACTCTCACCCGGTCTTTGACAGTGGATCACGCTTGAATGAAGCGGCCCCTCTGTCAGGGATTAAAGTCTAGTGCCGTCTGATTGGGTGCCAGGGCTTCAGTGGGTCACTCACGGGCAGAGAGTTAAATATGGGGCGTCAGACATGCCCTTTGAAAGGTGAGAGGAGTAAGAGAGAGAGAGCGGCTGGGGAATCCCTATGTGAAAGCGGACGCAAGGTAAGACAATACAGTAGCTCTTAATGTCTGTGTGGTTATGAGGACACTTAGAGGACAGTTGATCTCAGAGGTAATGCATTCACAGACTATACACATACACCCGTCTGTGCCTTAGTAATGATATTACTTAGAAATGTGTGTGGGACAAATCATCTGCAAAACATTGTAAACTTAGGAAAGCACTTCTTAGTTCTATTGTTGCCGCTTTTGATGTGTCGCTTCATTGTCTCCTAATATTTGTAAGTGGCTTTGGATAAAAGCATCAGCTAAATGTATTTGTTACCTATTGTGTCTTGCTTCTCAACTATATCTAACTAATAAAATATTTATACTAACTAATTTTTATAAAATCAAGTTGAATCTGAACTATGCCATTCACATGTGTTTTGTAACTGTACACTCAAATTTCTCAAAGACTCTAAAAAATGAGCTAAAAAATAAAACGTCACTCGAGTATTTTTCCTATTGTGTGAGAAAATGTTCCTATGTGTGCTTGAAACTAAACTTTCATTCATGATCGCATCCAGTGTACAGTACATGTCTGGGCAAGACTCTGCTTTATTTTTTTCAGTGATGTCACATGACTGCAGCTTTTAGTGTCATGTGGGAATGCGACAGGCCCGGTCCACAGCTGCTAAATGTGCATTCAAGCCTGAGACACAGGCCATATGGACCATCTAGCTCTTCCTTTATTAAAAATTGTACGCTAGCCACTGAGAAGTTCTCAACACAAACCAGTTTTTGGTTATCATGAGCTTATTGTTGTATTATGTAAGGTTGAACAGAATAAGTAAGAGATAATGGTAATAAACCCTGTCAGAGTGATCAGGATGATGTGAAGCAAAGGTTTATTTTGCAACAAACTGAGCCACATGAGTAAATTATTGGACATGAAATATTGATTTGAAATGTTTTATTGTCGTACTTGTAATAAATACAAACCTTTCCAAAAGACAACTGTCAGCCAAGATAAAGCTCAAACAAAATAAACAAACCTCAACATGCTACGAGGTTCCCACAAATATCTTAACAACAAAACTAAGTGAACCAGAATACAAGACTGTGAGCTGCGGGTTAACTGTCATGCGATCAGGTGGTGTAGTGGCAAGATTTACAGCAACTACACTGGAGACCAGAGTTCGATACCCACATCCCCAGAGAACATTGACATGACAAGTTGTCTTCTGTTTGTGGTCCTGTAATGTCAACTTAAGGTTTCTCTCTTGTGCTCCCCTTTCTAGAGCCTTGAAAGAACTGAGACTTCTTCAGGTCTAAACTGCCCTTAAGCAACTAGAGGATGGATGTATGACTCTACCAACTGTTGAAAGTTCTACCGCCAGCCCCAATCCAGACAACGAGAGATCCAGTCTGTCGGGAGCTTCATTATAGAAGATCAGCACTTTGCTGCAATCCTCATCCAGCCTGGAGAGTGAAAGCATACCTCTGCACAGAAGAATCTCAGGTTACACAGCTTTACAGGTGGAGTACTGTGGTCCAAAGTTGGGCCAACTACCTGAACTAAACCCCAGCAACCAGCAGCATTTGTGTGAACCAGAACAACAGGCACCTCCAGCCCAAAAGCAGGACCTACCAGAGATCCTGTACAGCCTGTCTTGAGAGAGACCCCCGCTGGACCGTGATTACGGTGAGGACAGTATGGATAACTTCAGTGACTGGACTTCATCACTCATGAGTCAAAGTCGCAATCGCCAGCCTCTTGTGCTTGGAGACAACATCTTTGCTGACTTAGTAGGCAACTGGTTAGATCTTCCCGAACTGGAAAAACATCTCAACAGACCCGACTCTCCAGCCCACCCGCTCAAAACCAGACGTTCCCAAGAGCTGTGTAAAAGGTTCTCAGTGACCACCAACATCTTCAAGAAGTTCTTGCATAGAGTGCGACCTGATCAGGATAAACTGCTGAAGGAAAAGCCAGGCTGGATGCCACCAGAGCACAACCCAGAGACGGAGCTCCTCGTGAGACCCGAGAAAGCAGCAAAGTCAAACAAGAGGGCAGCTGGCAAAGAGACAGCCAACAGAAGAAAGGGGGCAGTTTCTTAAACTGAACAATCACAATCAAACAGTTCCTGTGGACAAAATCTATCCCTTATTCGAGTGTAATACAGCCGTTTGGGTTTAGAGTTTTGTCCTGAACCAGTACAAAACTTTACAATAAATTACTTTTTTCAACATTACAATCAATTTGTACCTTCAGGGTATGTGAGAAAGTCTTGCTTTTTAAATATAAATTACAGTTGCACTTAAGAGTTTGAAAACCCAATGCAGCTACAATTACTGCATCTATATACAGTATGTTTCACCCACAGAATTTGTCCTAAATCGCTAAAACTGTTTGTTTGCTGATTTCCCCTTGTTCTGTCAGTCTTGATGTTAAGATTTCCACGTATCCACGTTGATGTTTATGGTTTTTCTTCTCTGTAACACTGTGGTCAAGTTAATTTACAATTACAAAGATATTTCCTCTTCAGTAGCTTCTGCCGCCACACTGTCGTACTTTCAGGGACTAAATAACTTCATTCATCTACTCACAGCACACAAATATCAGGACATTATTTGTTTATCTTTTTTTGATGTAACATTATACATGTAGACCCAGGGTCATTGGTTAAAATGTAGTAATCTTTAACACAATGAATTTATAGAGCATCTTAGATGATAACATAGCTAGATGATATAGCTATAGATGATAACACTTCATGTAGAGCCTGCGATACTTGATTCTCTGACATTTAGATCATTAATCAAATCAGACTCAGAACTAAATAGAAACCATTTCACTTCATTTTTGGTTAGTTTATAAATCATGCTAAATGATGTTTATTGAAAATGTAAAAGTGCAGAAAGATTATTGAGAAGTTAACACATTTCACTTTACTTTACTGTTAAGTGTTTCCTTATATTTAATAGACTTTGATTTGATTTGTACCGTTTACATTTTCTAGCACAAATAGTGATACACAAGACTCACCACACTATCATGTTTACACTGTCAAAAATCATACAAATCCATAAAAAGTTTTTTTTGTACGTGGCCAAATGTTTTATAATGGTAAAGTGTAATTTTGCAGAGCAGATTAAGAAAATCTTCTTTAAGAGAGCACCATGCATTTTGTAAAGTATTTTGTATTTTTGTATTTTGTTTGTTTGTTTTTTGTGTAGATGAACACTTTATGTTCAGTGAAGCTGTGTAACCTGTAAAAATAAATATTTTTATTCAAACATTGTCTTCTGCATGTTAATACATGAAATAAATCAATTGCACTGACATGAAATATTTGAGGTGTTATTGTTTGCCTGTCTGACTAATAAAGCCATAACAGCATTCCCATGTTCATACATTATGATTCAATTTGTGATTTAACATTGTGAATCCTATAGTTTTTATTGATTTCTTCAAAAAAATCACAATGCTCTTTTGTCTTGCTACTGTATCATTCTAGATTAAAATGAGTTTATTTAACAAAACTTTCATCATTATGATTATGTTCTATTATAATTATTATAATTGTTCTATTATACATGTTGCCCTTTATGATGTATCACTTCATTGTCTCCTAAATATTTTTTAAATCGCTTTAAACAAAGATGTCTGGTAAATGCCTAAATGTAAATGTTCTTAATTTAATCATAAAGATCACAATCCTTTTTTATACCAAATAACATGCTTAAATAACATGCTCAGAAAGCTATTGCAGGTTTGCAGCAATATATTTACTGGAATATTTTTTGTCTGGAATATATTTACAACAGACAAAACATTTCACATTTTTGACCTGACAGTATGAATGTATCTGTACATGAATCAAATGAACATCAGTACACATACTTTAAGCTTTGGCACCACTGAATAAAAAGTGTTTGAGAGGCAGAGAGTTGACTTCCCATCAGCCTCATTTCTGCTGTTTCTTTACCACATATATGGATGAAAAAAGACTTCTCCTTTCCATTCAGTGCTCTAAGACGCAGAAACATTCTCCATGCCTCAGGAGGAAATGACTAAATAAACTCATTCACGTGCATCAGACAGACCCTTCTTGTAAAGTTGTATTTCCAGAAATTTGATGGTACACAAAACTCAAAACAGTCTGAAGTGTCTTTTATCAAACTTTATCAAACCTAATCTTATAATTAGACTTTGGCCTGGTTTTCACAGACACAAACACAGTCACACGGACAAAAAATGCAAGGGAATAATTTACAGAAATATGAAAATTCTCGTATAATTTACTCACAGCTATGATTAGTTGTCATAGGCATGTTTAGTCACGATACACACAAAAACAAATTAGATTTAGTTTATTTTGTGACATGTACAGTGACTAAAGACTAAAAGCGCATGTCGGTTGTAAAAGACGACAGTGGGATGCCAGAATCGGAAATCAGTAAACGATGGTCTTAAGTTTTACCGAAAAAATCAAGGTGCTACAGTACAAAAAACCCTATATACATAAAGTGCACAAAGTGCAAACAGACAGCACAAGACAGTAACACAGACACAATACACAGTTTAAATATGAAAGTGACTGTAGTGATTGTGTAAAATGACTGTGCAAATATTAAAAAATATATAAAAACAGTCCAATGGCAGTAGTGTAATTTGTAATGAGTTATTTTGAGTTTAGCAGCCTGATGCTCAAGCCATACAGAAGTGTTTAAAAATGATATCCGGGGGGGAAATTTTACAATATTTGCTTTTATTGTTTAGTATTATTTGTATATAGTTTAGATTAAACCATCAATATATGAGGTGTAGGGTACAAAATGGAGAAAACAGTAAACTATTAAAGTTTATATTAAATTGTATACAAAATTGTTTTGCAAAAAAGCACACTATAGCTATTGGGAAATATGAGTGAATGAAGTTTTCTCTGACTAAACTTGTATCAGTTTTTATCGTCTCCTGGGCCTTGATTCAGTATTAAGCTTTCTTTATACTCCAAACACATGCAACACTGAAATAGGTTTTAGTGCAGAAGAAATTTTGCAAAAAGAAAGATCATTTTCGGCCAGCACTGTAAATGAAAAGACTTTCGGTTTTGGTGTGTTGCTGCATTAGAGAGGTCAAGACTGCCCTATGAACTGGGACTTTTTTAATGAATTTACTTTGCTTACTTATTTATTTTTATTTTCTTGGTTAATAAGACATCTCTAATGTAAAATATATTTCACAGTATACCATACTGACAACTCAAACTTAATTTTCATATATTTCATATATTTGGATAGGATTCCTCATATTTATAAGTTGAATAGACTGCACCTATAATGCAAACATGAAGCTGAATAGACAGTCATTTTTCAGCTTTAATGTTAGGGTAGGCCTACTGTCTACTGAGTTAATTTTAAAAACAGCAGACATCAAACCTGCTTTTGTCAGGGAAAGTGCAGTGATGATGGATGTGGTGTAAAACTGACAGAAAAATAGAGCCGCTCAGAAAGACATGCATGTATAAACTTGAGTTAATGTACATTTTCCACACTTTATACTACATATCCTTTTATAGACAGTATTTAGTTGTTCATTTTCTGTTCATTTTTTCCGTTGATCTGCTCTATTTTCTAGCATGAGGAAAGCTATTCAAATGAATTTGGAACATTTGGTGTGTTTTTATGGCTGTGCAGGAAAGCAGTGTGTTTTCACTGTAAATTTACAATCTACAAACATAACTGTTTTTGTGAAAAGTGGAAAATGTTTGGGTGTGTTCATTTGTAATATTATGTAAAAGACTGTGTTGTTTTCAATAGTAATGAAATTCAGAAATCCGGCCAAACAATTCAGTGACAATATATATATATATATTACAATGTGTCACTGTTTCAAAGCAGCTTTACAGCAAAACAAAACAAAATGATAAAAACAGGGAAATATAAAAGCTAATTATAACTAATATCTAATATCAGCTCAGTCTCCTAGAACCCAAACTCCATTAATGAATGTATATATATATATATATATGGAGAAAAACCCTTGAGAGAACCCAAACTCACTTGGAGGGTCATTTCTCCTCTGACACGTTACAGCTGCAGTCAGTAATTTGATAAAAATTATTTGATTTAAAGCGATGTACTAAATTTACTAAAGTTTGAAGCCGTGTAGGTCTGAGTTTTGAGTGGGTTTAGTTTAATTATTTAATGTATTTATAATCGTGTTAGTGTAAAGACGACACCCAGATTTTCTTCTCCTTCCAGCCAGATGACCCCACAATAGCATCATGCATTGCAGCCTGCCTGAAAGATATCTCATCCTGGATGACTGAACACCACCTCCAGCTAAACCTAACCAAGACTGAGCTCCTGGTACTTCAGGCCTCACCTGCAACACAACACAACCTCACAATTCAAATTAGCAACACAATCATCCAGAACCCTGCGCTCAACCCATCCAGAACCCTGCGCTCAACCCATCCAGAACCCTCCGCTCAACCCATCCAGAACCCTCTCATCTCCAACCCATCCAGAACCCTGCGCTCAACCCATCCAGAACCCTGCTCTCATCCCATCCAGACCCTGCGCTCAACCCATCCAGAACCCTGGCTCAACCCATCCAGAACCCTCGCGCCAACCCATCCAGAAACCTCCCGCTCAACCCATCCAGAACCCTGCTCTCATCCCATCCAGAACCCTCATGGCTCAACCCATCCAGAACCCTGCTCAACCCATCCAGAACCCTCCGCTCAACCCATCCAGAACCCTGCGCTCAACCCATCCAGAACCCTCCGCTCAACCCATCCAGAACCCTCCGCTCAACCCATCCAGAACCCTGCGCTCAACCCATCCAGAACCCTGCTCTCATCCCATCCAGAACCCTGCGCTCAACCCATCCAGAACCCTGCGCTCAACCCATCCAGAACCCTGCGCTCAACCCATCCAGAACCCTGCGCTCAGCCCATCCAGAACCCTGCTCTCATCCCATCCAGAACCCTGCGCTCAACCCATCCAGAACCCTGCGCTCAGCCCATCCAGAACCCTGCCCTCAGCCCATCCAGAACCCTGCGCTCAGTGAATGAACGTGGACTGGTGTTTCCCTCACAGAAGGCACTAAATCTCTCTCTCGTTCTTTCTTCTTCTCTGTTCTCTGCTTGTGGAATAATCTCACTAACACAATCCCATCTGTCACATCTCTCACCTCCTTTAAGAAACAGATAAAACACACCTCTTCCACCAACACCTGACAGCATAATAAACCTCTTTCCTCTACAGGTATTTATCTATCATTGTGAAACATTGTAAACTTAGTAAAGCACTTCTTTGTATTATTGTTGCCTTCTTTGGTGTGTCGCTTCATTGTATCCTAATATTTGTAAGTCGCTTTGGATAAAAGTGTCAGCTAAATGCCTAAATGTAAATGTAAATGTAAATAATGAGGTTTTTTTAAAGTAACATCTGTCTTAAAATTATTTTTAATGATTAATAAAATAATGAGTAATTAATTAATCCATTTAGAATGATATAATTACAATGACTTTCAAAATAATATTTGTACCCACTATCCATTCCACCACCACCAGAGGGAGTCATTATAAGCCTTGGGTACTGGTCTGGGTCTGTCTGCGCTGAGATGACGGATGGCAAGTTGATTTATCCCGAAAGTGGTTGGCAACAACTGTGAATTGCCTGGTGAAGGCAGAGGTGATCAGGTGATCAGGAAATGAATTAGGAGAGATGGAATAATTAATGGAATAATTAATAGAAAAATACAGCTATGGAGTAAATTAAGAGAGAGAATTATGCATGCATGAACTTGTGCAGGAAGAGGACTCGTTTGGAGGTACGAATCCAATACAGTTAACAAAAACTCTAAATAAGGAAATGAGTGAGATAAAGAGTGCTAAAATATTAAGAAATGGATCATTGTTGATTATATGTAAGGATGTAAAAAGATATAACTAATGCAAATGTGATTGTAGTCAAAGGTCTTAAAACAAACAGGAACGGAAGTACATAGTCTCTCTGTAATTATAACTCACAGAAAAGATCTACATTGGATATATGTGACATGAGGCTATACATACATACATATAACCCCACAACTGAGATACTACAAATGACATGTAGGAGCGGTGATAAATGTAGTGGAGAACATGAGTATGAGAAATGCTAAGAGGGTCAAGTGCTGTGATTGCTCAGTTTCCTGTGGATGTGAGGTTAGTAAGAGGCAGGCTGAAGTGCTTCAGGCAGTATGTGCTAATGACTAGACAAACTGGAATTAGGAGTAAAGAAATAGGTCAAGGATGTTGAGAGAGGAAACTCTGACAGAGGAATGATTTTGTACTATTTATGGCAGAGATAAAAAACTGTTCAGCGCAGATAAAAAGCTGCAATGAAAGGATTAAAATAAATGCTGAATCAGCAGAGAAGTATCTTTATAATTCAATAGAGAAACACATAGTGTAATATGTACAGTATCTTACAAAAGTAAGTACATCACTCACATTTCAGCAACCATTTTAGTATTTCTTCTCAAGGGACAATACTATAGAAATGAAACTTGGATGTATTTTAGAGGAGTCTATGTGCTGCTTGTATAGCGGTATAGATTTCTGCTACTGTTTACTCTGAAAGTAACTCAACATACAGCCGTTATTGTCAAAATAGCTGGCAAGAAAAATGAGTGACCACACAAACATTCCTCTGACCACTTAAACCCATTGAGTGTTCAATGATACTCTTCTGCCAGGATCAAGACTAACACCATCTATACAAGTCTATAGCCCCCATCTTATGAACGACCTAATGAAGAACCTCTGACTGGGTCACAGACTCTTAACATTAAATGAAGTTTATTTAATAGTTTATAAAACTTAGTCTATAAAACTTATTTAAATTTTTATTTTTTAATTTAAGTTCCAACCAATCAGGGAGAGGTCTCTACAGTATATATAGCCGTTCCTCTCCTCTGTCCCGTGACAGTTTTTCCAGCATCCCTCCTCCATCCTATCTCCTCAGTCTCCCAGTTAAAGGGGGAAGGACTCTCTCCCCTCAGACAGCACGCCAGATACACTTCGTTATCAAACTTCTGAACTATAATTTAAAACAAATTAGAGTCAGATGTTATACCAAGTTTTACTAAGATGCAATAGGACATGAATCTGAGTTCTGAAGGCGTGGTTTACAGATTTCTGGATACGGGCCTAACAACAGGAACCAACTGCTGCCAAATGTATTCAGAGGTCATGCAAAGTCACATCATCCCATTGTCCAACTGTGTGGCTCTTACAGTTGACAACATGTGTACCAGAAAATCAGCTAGGAGCAGAAATCCTCTGTATCTGTTATAATGCACATGCTGGAGGATCGGTGTGTTGAGCGGTCACTGCTTGGAAGTCATAATGTGATGATTTTAGATCCTGTTCATAATTTCTATTTCAGCAAGTCATTTTACATACATCAACAATCACATACAATACAATCACCTTCTGCTGTTTGATGATGCAAGAGAACAGGACCACACGGGTGAAGAGTTCTTGGATTTTTAAAGAAGACGCTGGCATCCATGAAGGGTTCTGGAAAGCTGCCTTCAGCAAGGTGGATGAGGAGAATGACTTTCACATGGACATCATATGGGCACCCTTGAGTGATATGAGGAGCCATGTAACAGGTGCACCAAGGTTTCAAAGATTTACAAACGTGGCACAGCTTGTGCTCGGCCTACCATACTCAAATCTCTGAGAGAACATTCTCTGTGATAGGCCTGAACAAAACTGAAACAAAAAAATCAACTTTCACTTAAGGTGCATTGTCCTCTGTAATGTCCATCAAAATGACCAGGATGGAGCCGTGTTACAAATATGAGCCACAGGTGCAAATGATCAAAAAGAACAAACATACTGTTAGAAAAATTCTGTTCTATTTCATTTCAAAATTAAAAGATCAGATTTACATTGACATTGTTACGATTTTACCACCTAATTATTTTTTGCTAAAAAGGGAACTTACTCCAGCCATGAAGCCATTAGCAACCCTGAGTTGACGCTTGGTTAGATTACTGGAGTTTTCTCAGGAGAAAAACCATCTCTATTTACAGTATGTACACATTAGGAGATTTAGTTTTGTGATTTTCTTTCCTGTGAGTGTATTTATGTGTTTGTCCATGATTATGCATGAAGAGATGTACAGTATACGTTTTAGCAGCTCTTTTTAGAATAATGTGTGCACATGTGTATGTGTGTTGAGAAGGTTGAAACATCTGTTAATAATCGTGCAGATTTGTGTGTAAGGGGGAGGGGGTCTTTAACAACAGGAGCTGTATTGTATTCTATCTCATTTCTGCTTTGCGTTGGGCTCATTTTTGGCACGCTGGTACAGGGTGTGCTTACTGACTGACGTCTTTCTCAGTACGGCTTTACTTCAGTCGCACTATAGCAGTGTATTAAATAAAACATACCGTAATCATTTTCAATCATAACAAACATAATGGGATTATGTAATTATATACATGTGTAGTCAGTTCGTGGATTTTACATTGTTTAAAAGAGTTATTTACAGCCTGCATTTGGGATTGCTGAAATGAACATCAGATCGATAAAGTTTTGTTCATTGTTAGTTCATGTTAGCTAAAGCATTAACTAATGTTAACAAATACAACCACATTTTTATTATTTATATCTTAAAGCAAAATTCCCAATTATACCAAATTATTCGTGGTTGCTGTTCATATTTCCATGTAAACCATAATATGATTTATTAATCAGTTGTCAGTTGTTAATCATGTCTTTAAAACTGTAATGATGTGCATTGTGATCTTTAGCTTACAATAGATAATCAGTCTATTGCTCAGGTCTGTTTTCATCAGTTGAAAAGTCATCCTGAGACGAGTGTCATAAAGGTAGAGGAACAAACTCAGGGTTCGTTCAGACTTTGATTTTAAAGCCATGTTTACACATGTGCACATGAAAGAGAGCTACATAGAAAAGCTCAAACTTCTTTGGTGGGTTTTGATATCCTATAGGTACTATCGAAAATCTGGATATTATGCGTTTTGTGACAGAAAAATGAATGGATGCTAACTTTGTATTCTTTGATGTGCAACAAAAACACCTCTGCAATAATACCCAACACATGAAGAAGAGATGAATCTTCAAACAACATCAAATAGTTTTTTCTGAAAACAGCAACTTTACCTGACTATGAAAAATCATGATTGTTGTTTAATCATTTAAACAAATGCTTTAAAAACTTTGAGAGAGACCTCACATGAGGATTAAATATTGACATCTGAACGACCAGTATGATGAAAACCTTTAATGAAAACTTTCTGTTTTAGTAGTAAGGTTGACATTTGCATAGAATTGCCCTTCTGGTTTTTGTATACATAACCCAGCTGCTGTTTAATGCATTCACGTCTGAAATGTCTGCATTGAACATCTCTGTTCTCCTGACATACCAGGAAGATCTGAACGCTGTTTGATCTCCTTCTTAAACCCATCCAAAGACAGGAAATGAAAGCAAAGTCAGCTCTGAGCTATACACACCACCTTTCACCAACATGTGACTGACTGAGACATGAACAAAACTACATACAGCCATTTCCCAAAGAGATTTGATGAACCACACCCTTCTCTGTGCATCAATTCTGCCAAGACATCATGTTTCTATTTCAGAAAATCAACCAAACATCCTGCTTGCTCTCTTTCAGTCAGTCTTAAAACTCATTTACTGCTCTGTTTATCTTCCACAGCATCTCTACCTCACAGCAAGAATGAATTTTGACCACTTTTAAACATGCTGTCAGCATTGTTTTACCATCAAACATGCAAACCACACCTAAAAGAACTCACCTGATGCATTTTTTCTTTCTGCTTGAATGCAACATATTTACATGATCTGACATGCTCATTACTCAAATCCAAGCACATAAATCACCTAAAACTAGTACACAAATCATTTTTGATTATCATTTGATTTATTTTGATTTGTAAATAAATCATTTCATTTATTTTTTTTAAATCATTCAGATATATGAATAAAACAGTGCACATTGCACACATCTTCTGAAAACCTTTTCAAAAGCACCAGAGATGTGATCTGTAGGTCTTTGGTAAGCAATGAAAGCATTGAAGTATTTCCCAGCGGCTCTCATAAATTTTCCTGATGCTTATCTGAGCAGCTTTCAGCTTTCAAGTAGACAGAAAGAAGCGAAATAATATTTAAAATAAGGTTTCCATTTCAAGGTCTTTTAAAGTGTGTTTGGCATTGCCAGAATGCTGAGATGATGTACTATTCATAGAGATTTGGGCTGGAGATCTATAAGAGCAAACTGTCAATACTACTGTGAGTTATAGAAAGTCTTCTGCTGGAATGCACAACTGATGTTTTGTTGGAATAGATTTGTATAGCATGTGCATTTTTCTAGACATGATAATGTCAAATGAGAAAAATGTTTTTGTTTATTAAACAGAAATCAGAAGCACAACAGACAGAAATCTCAATCACAAATCAAAACTATAAAGGCAGCAAGGGTTTAAACACAAAGTAATCGTATAACGATATAAATGTTCAGAATATGTAGATGAATGAGCAGATCTATTGAGATGGTGATTAATGGGAGAGAATGAGGTTCAGATGGGACCAGTGCCCTTGTGTGGTGGGAGGGGGTCATAACAGGCGCAGATGAAGATATGACAGTTGTTGTCCAATGACAAATCTTAAACAACAGACACTGAGAATTGTTTAATCTTTTGTTTAATCACTGAGAATCTGTAATCTTTATTATAATGATAATGGTTTTGCTTAGATGGACAAATGTTGGTGTGTATTATTAAGTATTATATTGCACACTTTCTGAAATATACTGTATGTCCAGAGGTATAAAGTTTTTTTATAAAGAGTTATAAAGTGCACCTACATGAAAATTTGCTAGTCATTTATTCACCTGCATAGCTATGGAATCAGATTTGTGCCAAATAAAATGAAAATTAATGAAAATTACAGCGCCACAGTCCAGACATGCGCCCGCTCCTCTAAAACACTACTTCCGGTTCAATGAGCCGCCGACCAAAATCTCATGAGCCAATAGGAGCGAACCGCTGTTAAGCCCCGCCCTCACGAGAGGTTTGTGCCAGAATGGCGAACGTAAATTTGAGAAGCGCAAACAAAAACTTGGAAAGCAAAAACGAAAGCGCTGGCAGCGCATTCAAAACAGCGTTTAGCCAAAGTGAACCTGAAAGTGAAGTCAACAAAAAATGCTGTTTTATTGAAAACAATGTTTTTGCTATTGAGTTGATTGTGTTTTTCTCATTTGTCAATGTATATTTTTGTTCGTTTTCGCAAAAGTTTCGTTCGTTTTATTTGGCACAAATCTGATTCCATACATAGCATCACAATTACCTTTATGCAGCTATACTAACATATTTAGAGAAAAAACGATCTGCTCACTGTACGTCCATAAAGTGCAGGTGTGAAATAGGAAAAATAGTCCTGCAGCAGAAAACATAAGAGTTTACACCTGTTCTTGGTTATTGTTGCTGAAGTGTTCTTGATGGGGATAGAATGATAGATATGTCTAGATAGAATGGGAAACTTTCTTGGGCTTTACAGTTTTACTCACTGTATTTATTCTGTGAATCAGACGTTATGGACTCAGCAGCGTTCAGCAGCATGTGTGTGTTGGTAAACAGACGGACAGATGACTGGAAACACACACAGCTGGTGCAGTAACAGGACACACATGAAGGCCTGTGGATGAAATAAAGAGCAGCATTGTGTTGAGCTCACGTCAATGTCACATAGATGTCACCACTAAAGTTTCAGTAGCGGAAGAGATGTGTAGGTTAAGATGGTAATGAAGACCAGATGCTTGGTTTGAATTACCAGAGTTTAGATTAAAAATCCAGTTTCATCAAGCGTGAAGCACAGAACTTTTAGAAAGATTTTTTTTTTCAAATAGCAAGATGTTCCTTTTTCTATGTGTCACAAAGAATTATTTTGATGTAAAAAACTCCTAATAAACATCATCAAGCTGATTACAGTAATGAGGGTTTTTAGACATCTCCTTTCACTTTCTGTTACTCACGTCTGTGTTTGATAATCTGATGCTGTTGTAATAATCGTGACACTCGCTCCAGTCTTTTCAGGAACTGCATTACTCAGAATCATAACGTTCTGCATTTGTGTGAAGCATATTAACTCTTCTGTAACCCCTTCAGCTGTGAGCTATTCATGATAAAGCACTCACCTCCATTACATTATTGCTTTTATAAAACACTTATCACACAATACAAATATTACAGCCTAAAAATATGTATCAATGCAATTTTCATGAAGTAAAATGACTAAAAGATCTTCATTGGCCTGGATAAAACCATCTGTGAGTGAGTGTGATATATGTTTCTGTGTGCAGTGATACACACAATCATTGTGTGAAGAGATCAGCACTGTGATTTATCATGAATAAAACACAAACTGTTGAGACGAACCTTTTAATTGATCAGGAAATTAAATGGAGTTCTCAGTTTAAAAATGACAAACTGACATATACAGTAAGCTTTGGGTGAAACACAGCTTAAATCAATAATGCCATTCCAGACTTACAGTAGGACAATGATGTATTGTTCTGAACCCCTGATCTTGTAACATTCACACACGTTTCACTTTACAAATAAGTCCCAGTCGTCAGTCCCAGTATGGTCACCTGTCTGCGATCTGTCCATAGTTACATTATTCTTCTTATTATATTATTCTTATTCTTATTATAGTTGTATTATTATTCTTGTACAGTTCACCCTCAGTTCATTTCAGACTTGCGAATTAGTATTTTATAGGAACAGAACAGGAGAAATGTGCAATGACTTCAGACAAAAGACAAAACATATAAAAAACTCATTCATAATAAGTACCACTTTTGAAAGAATACAGTAACTTTTATATTTGTCAAATTAAATGATATTAATTTCACTGTCATAAAGGTGCAGACATTATTGTTTACCCGTCATACTCATGTTGGTCAGAAAACACGTCCTGGCTGGTGAAACTTTCTTACGTGAATATACAAACCAAATGAGTTGTCAGGACGTCAGGTCAATGTTATTTTCCAGAGTGACATTTATGGCTCAGATAATTAGCTCTGAAGAATGTGTCAACAACCAATTGACTTTGAGCAAAGAGCAGCAAACACACACACACACGGTCGATCAGCTGCTCTTGAGATGAAAGATGTGCTTTAGTCTGTGGCCAGTGTTTGCTCTGTTTAATAGTCTATGTCATGTGTCATATTACTGGTTACTGCATTCAATAATGCATGAACAGCCACAGTAATGTGGTGAACAGTAGAGCACAAATATGTTCATGAAATGCTGTTTCTCTCATATGTGTGGAAATGATTTGATTGTAAGTATGCGTCTCTGAAACTATTCACAGATGTTTCATTGGTGGTGAACAGAGAAATAATCAGAAAAAGACTAAACACAATTAAATCATTTAGATTGGTGGACTCATTGTTTAAGTGAATTATTTGTTGATCATTAAAAGATGCTAAATAAATTCTTTGCCATACAGTACCATTCTAAAGTTTAGACACAACTGACAAGATCAGATCATGTTCTCAAATCTTTTGTAAACAAAAATATAATTGTGCCAACATACAACAAAAGAATTAATAATATGGATTATATAGCAAATAATGAATAAAAATCAGTCAATAAGAGTTCAGAATAGATAGACATTTCTTCAATGTTGTATAAAGAGCTTCTGCGGTTGAGACCTCAATAAGCTGGATGATAAAATGTCAAGAGGATGATTTTATAAAGTCTCTTTTTATGATTTTATAAATTTTATAAAAAAGGTGACAACTTCTGAAGATGATGAAATAATAACATAGTGTTCTTTTATTTTAGATGATTTTAGTCAATAACAAATATTGACTATTGCTATACAAATAAACTTAAACTTGAACTTGAACTTGAACAACATAATTCACACAATTACAGTTGTGTTATTTTGTGATATCTGTTTTTATTGTCCATGATCCTCAGCTCCACCAGGTCCTCTCTTCATGACTTTCATTCACAACCTTAAAATGATGTTGAGTGTCCCAACATGAACAACAAAATGAAAGAATCATGAAGAGGAAGTGTCAGGACGGTGAAGTAAAACCACAGTGAAGACAGAATAAGTCTACAACATATTATAAGTCTACAAGCACTGAGAACAAACAGACATGTGACACACAGGAAACATGAGACACTGGGAAACAAACCTGAGTTTGAGTTTCCTTCAGTTTTAATAACACCATACTGCCAATTACTTTATGGAAACCAAGATGCCAGAAACAGGACAGCAATCTGAATGACCTTTCTCTGACTTTCACTGTTGTCTGTTAGTGTCAATGTTTAATGAATAAACACATGAAGTCATAGTGTCGCTCTCAGGAGTATATTTTATACATACACTCGTATACAAAGCTGCTTCGTGATGTCATAGAAAAAACATTTTTGGCTTTTATTTAACTTCCAAAGAAACTTTCTGGAAAGTGTTGGACTTTGTAGAGTTTTTTAGACAATAAAAAGGCAAGAAAGAAATGGTTCTTTTTAGGTTTTTAGCATTCTTGTTAAGAACCATTTGAAGAACCTTTATTTTTACGTAGAAGTGTAGAAATGGACAGATTTAGGAGTTTGAAACTTTGTAGTATTGTTTTTATATATTATATATATATATTTTGATATATCCTAAACCTGACTCAAATGTACACGGTGGAGAGTTCAGTTATGATTTTTCTTCTGTGCAAACGTGTTGGCCAATCATAAGAGTTGGCATTGACACATCTCTCCATCTATTATTAAGTCCAATACAAATGACGTGACCCCTTGATATTGCGATAAAACAAAGTACAATGATGATTTCTATTAAGCAGTTTCAGCAATATTTAACCCCTGTTTTTAATTACTTGGCTTTCTGGAATATGCGATTCTGATTGGCCAGTCGGGCATTCAAAGATATGTTATTCCTCAATAACAACTGCTCAAAACTAATAACATCTTCACCTTACAAATAATGTTATTAGAAAAAAGTAAGTAATCATTAACTGGAGTTTGTGTTTTATGGTGAATAAGTCACGGCTGAAGGGTGTTGATAGACATAGTCCTTCTGCAACCCCTAACCATTTCATAATGTAAATGTACATACAGCTAAATACACCTAACTAATAACATATATGAGTCTTAAAAGTTGAAACATTGTCTCTTAAAAAAAGTTTTTTCCTCATAGAAGGTTTGTATTTGTCAAAATGAACTATATCAAATCAATATTTTGTGATTTATTTATGTAGCAGACTGCTTCACATCAGGGTTCTGATCACTCTGTCAGCATTTATTCTGCCATAACAACAGAAGTATCCCTTACGACAGGGATTCCCAAAGTGTGGTAAAAAGGAAAATGTAAATGTAATGATGCGACACAAAATGCAAAATGCAACACATTTACATGATCTGACATGATCATTACTCAAATCCAACCACATAAATCACCTAAAACCATTACACAAATCATTTTTGATTATTGAGTGTACTCAATTTATTTTTTTAAATCATTCAGATATATGAATAAAACAGGGCACATTGCACACATCAAGGAAAAATGTAATGGCGGTCTGTTTTTTAAGTGGGATTTTTCCATACAATAAAAAAACATGAAGAGTAAACATTTCCTTTGTAATCGCTTCTATTTTAAATAAAAAATGATAATTTATTAGTTTTTGATAGAAACGTA
Organism: Beaufortia kweichowensis; assembly: GCA_019155185.1. Taxonomy (NCBI): domain Eukaryota; kingdom Metazoa; phylum Chordata; class Actinopteri; order Cypriniformes; family Gastromyzontidae; genus Beaufortia; species Beaufortia kweichowensis. The sequence goes on from CM032810.1 coordinate 14,923,476, forward strand.
GAAGAAGACAGCTGCTGTCTTCTTCTACGCACTGCTCTTCTAGGCTATATGCGTGCCAACTCGTTTCATTCATTCCATATATATATTATAAATATGCTTTACCATAACTGTTGTGTCATGATGATGATGATGATGATGCTAGCTCCACGGTCATTTAATAGGCCTAGCCTATTGCTGCAATGTTTCTTTTACGCGGCTGAAAATCACCGTGTTTTCTGTTACTGAGCTCGTGTCTGTCACTCGTCCTCTTAAAAGTGGAAGCTTGTGTGTAGCTTTGTTGCATTATATTGAAACTGTGTTGATGTTGTTATTGTCATGCGTGTTCTGGTTATTTGCGCATGATTAAACATGAGTCTTTAAATGGCGATAAAACAAAGCTTTGGTGCGTTTTTTTTTTAAGTGGGAATTGGGGGTGCGCCAACCCGGTTGGGACATAGAAGGGGGTTACGACATACGATAGAAGATTATAATATTACTGTACACTAGGAATGAAAATCTTTACTTTATTAACAATTTTCTTTTTCATCTAGTGCAAGTTTCATTTTGCAAATATTTATTTTCATTTTCTGATTAAAATGAGTTTTACTTCTGCCGTATCTGAGTGCATTTGGCCGTTGGTGCATTCCTGGAAAAAACCCTAAACCACTAACTCCACTAATAGCATTGCTTAGCTCTCTTTGCTTTGGACAATTACTTTCAAACAAATATAAGACAGTAATGGCGATCTCCTCACACTTATGTGATAACTGCTTTTTTCTGGCTTCCTGAGAAAACATTGAGAAATTAAAGTTAAATTCTTCAGATCTACACACACATTGTGTTGAATTATCTTACATGTTACTTAAATCTTCATCCTCAGTGAAGAACAGCTTCTGAATGCTCATTTAGGACCAGCTCCTGTCAGTATGTCTTCATAAAATCATCACAAAACTACACGCATTGCTGATCTCTTTAGGCTGTATTCTGAGGTTTAAACACAAAATCAAAACTGAAGGAATAGTTCACATAAAAATACTAATTCTGACTACAAACTATATCAACTTTCTTCTTTAGGACCTGAAAGGACTGCACGATTTACAAAATGCATATTTCATGAACGCAATACATTGAAAACTGCTATACTATATTATATGTATTTTATTGAACTTGAAAACAGAAGTGATTAAAGATGCAGATTCATGATCTGATTCATATCTCAGAATCATAATGCAAAACAATACATTGAGTTGTTAATATAAAGAATTCAATTGCATATAAAATGGAAAATGTCTTGTTTAATGCAACACAAATGCTTTGCTGTCAGAAATGTGCATGAAAATCCTCTGCAGCTCTTAGCATCACAGAGCAAAAGAAACGTTTGGAAGATTTACGCCAGCAGACACGTGAGAAGGTTACGGGCTGAGGTCAGTGAGGGGGGATTGTGAGGGGATTTAGCACAGAGAAAACTTCCATAATCTCAACATGCTTTTCTACATGAGTAACAGATTATAAATGCATTGAAAGAACTGAGTCTTCTCAGATAATAGTTTTCTATGCGCTCTCAATTCAGTTCAGTCTGCGTTTGGAAAGAGACGTGCGGGTGTACGGGTTCACCCCGCCGTCGCCTGCTGGGTTTCATTACAGGCAGGGCTTTGGGGAGGGATATGCAAATGTGTCCGTTGTGACCGTGGTCTTGGTTTAAAGCTGCAGCTGCAGGACTGTTGACAGAACGGTTTCTGCTTTAGTATTCTGCAGCCCTGTCGCTCTCTCCTCTGTCCAGTTTCCTGTAGCTGCTCTCTCTCTCTCTCTCTCTCTCTCTCTGCCTCTCTCTCTCTCTGCCTCTCTTTCTTTCTCGTAAATTTGGTAAAGTGGGATGGTGCCAGAACGGCAGATGTTTGGACTGAAGCGCTGCTCATCCACCAGCAACTGAAGCAGTCGATGCTCCAGAGAAACTCTCAGAGACTTTGCAGGGAAAACAAGCAGCACTTCTCAACCTCCAGATCTTAACTTCACCAGGCAGACTTTTGCCTCTGCTTTTGGCCTTCTCCTCTTTCACTTTATGGCTTTTTCTGCAAGTGTTTTTGTCAGCCTTTCTTCTGCCACTTAAAGATGAGGGAGGAATTCATCTGTGAGGGTCTGCTGTTGGTCACTTTGCTGCTGATTTCAGTGAATGCCAAAGGAACTCTCTATGACACTCCATACAGATATAATCTACACAAGTCTGGGGGCAATCCCATGGCTCATCATAAGTAAGTAAACACTAAAGATAGATGTGTGTGTATGTGCATTTTTAACATGAATGTTTGTGTACATGCACAACTAATTGGTTGGTTTACTTGAAATGTCAAGCATGTGCCATATAAAATAGCATATTTAAATAACTTTTTCTGGTTTCCTGATATAGTGCAGTTTTTATGTAACCCCACACATTATCTGTTCTTGAACAAAATCATTATTAACGGTGATTTTGCAAGAGGTAGAATAGTTGCTAAAGTATGTGTAATTGTACTGTATAGTTTTATAGTCTGTCTTAAGTCACCAGAAGATTTCTATAATCAACACTAAAGTTGAACAGTTCTGCTGCTGCAGTTATTCGTCATACTTTTGGATTGTGCTCAAAAATAAGTAGTTGGCATGTTGAACAAATCCACATGAAAGATCTGTTGCCATCTGAGAATTCTGGGATACCATAGTGGTATCAAATGTTGGCAGCCATAATGCATCGACCTCATCTCTCCTCAAAGACTTTTTCACGGTCTGAGAGGAATGAGCTACCACACAAACCATTTGTGTCGCTCAACATCTCAATCTTGGCCAGTTGGGTAACCAAAGCCTGTATCTTTCCCTACATTTATGGCTCTGTTTCAATACCTCGTTCTTTATAAATGTGACAAAAAGAAAACACGTTTTTTAAAAGGCAACTTTTTTGTAGGATTTCTGTGAATTAAAATACACAAACCAGAAGCAATAATACCCAACAAATGAAGAAGAGATGACTCTACATAAACAAATGCCTCACATGAATATTTAAACCACCAAATATTGACATTTGAGCTATCAGTATGATGAAACACTTTATTTTTTCTGATTAAGTTTGACATTTACATGGAATTGTCCCAAAATCAAAACACCATGCCCACTATAGTTAAACCGTGATATTGATCAGTTAGCCACTGGTTTTGATGATTTTGCTATTTTGCCATGGTATTTGTAGTAGAATGTTAGTTGTACAAACGGTAATAAATCCTCCTAAAAAAAGACAGCGCACATGCTTTAGGAACACACGCAGCCACAGTATGAGGTAATCGCTACCACAAACTCATAGTGTGTCACAACATGAAGTATACAAAGTATGTGAAAGCATACGTGAATAATTAGTCGTTGTAATGAAAGAGCACAGTCCCTGCTTTTCATGTTCAAATGAAATGACATTTATTGTTGCAGGATTAAGATGGGTTTCCAGCATCAAGTCATTTCAGTGACTTATTCTAGTTTTGTGTGGTAGAAATTTAGATTTTTTTCAAGCGTTTTAAGATTCGTATTTCCATTCGTAAACCATTTCTTCATATTACATAAATACACCAGTAGGTGGCAAAAATGAATGTCTTGTGTGTTAACTAATTTACTTAATTTGTGCTGATCAGCTGCCAAATGTAAAAGTTCATAAATAAAACATCGTGTAAAGCTGTACGGCAGGCAGCTCTTTTTAAGTGTGAATGATAGAGGTAACAAGACATATATTCATCATGGTTTTGCGACTGTTGTTAACACGTCATATGTCACACAGGTCACATGACAATGAAAAGATGATGGATGTAGTATGTGTGAAATGTATTCATACTGCACCCACACATACTATATAGAAGGTGTTTAATGGTGGATGAGTAGATACTTCAATCACGTGCTTCCTCACAGCTCATACTCGAAGGCTATTGGCTGGTGGTTTAATTATTCTTTGACAGGATGACACAGTTTACATGTGCGTCGCTGATCTGATGTGAGGGATTTCAGTGAGCCAATCAATTATGTGAAGAAGAACGTAACATCACAGTTTTATCGGCTCCTGCTATTAATGTGATTGAAACTTGATTATCACTAGAAGGAAGGCTTGTAATGATGCCCAGACGTTCATCTCACTGTGGGCATAAATTGCTTTCCACACAGCTGCTTTTTATTCCTTTCCATCCATGTGAAGCGTGTACACAGTAAACAGTGTTCATTCCCAAACGTTCACAATGTGCTGCTAATAAACAGCATGGTTTCTTTGTGTCAGTGATAAACGTCTAGTTTTCTCGAGGTGATAGCCTTCGTTCCATTAAACTAATGTGGAAGCTAAAAATAGTAACGTTTTAACTCACTTGCTCAGCCTAACAATCTTTCTATTGTAGTTTTTTTCTCATCCTCTCTTTCGCTTGGTTTCCTCATAGATTTCTATCTTTCTGGACATTTCTTTAGCCGCCCGCTGCTCAGGTTGTGGCCTTTGGCCCTTTGCCCTCGGCTCGCGAGAGCTCAGCTGGTCCGTGACCTCCTGTGAAAACACATTCCTCACAATCATCTCATTTTCTTTATCATAATATAGTCATTATGATAGTCATACAATAAAGAGATTTAACAGTACATTGAGGAACTTCTTTTCACTTTTCTTACATATGTATATGTATCGTTCTTTAGCAAACAGAAAAAACAAAAATCACCTGTTATCTCAGTTATTTTTACACCATTTAACAAATTCATTTTTGGGGGTATTTTTATTGCTTTTTTGAGAGAGACAAACACCACAGAGCGGTTCTTGTCTTTAGTTAAAGGCTGATAAAAAGCAGGCACATCTCCACATTTATACAGTCATCAGCTCCAGCTCTTCTGTCACACCTAGAAACTGATGAAAGACTGTTTCCATTAGAGAAAGTGAGCGAGTGGATGTTTAGACAGAGAAAGGGGAAAAATACTGGCACACATCCATCTGAAGAAAGTGCCATTAAAAGCTTTTGACATGCCTGTTCATGTGACAGGGTTTGGCTCTAAATATAAATCACTGCCATTGTTTAAAATTACCCCTGAATTAGATGGAGCGCTTAGACAATTTGTGTGCGTTTGTGTGTAATTTTTTTTATGAAAAAATTCCACTAAACGTTTTCAGTAACTTGTGCAACAGGCCAGTATAATATCCAGTATATGAGGAATTATAATAGTTCATAATAACCTAGACATAATGAGTGCATAAATAACTGTTTCAAACCGAGAAATTATAGTTGATTTGATGAAATGTCAGTGCAAGTCGTTGTACAGTGCTCAGTACAGCTCAAACATGCACTTTAGACACCCAAAGAATTGTGATTGTGAAAGAACTGAATCTCAAAGATTGTGGATAGGCAGGGCCAAAAAATGGCAAACATTTTATTTAAGCTCAAGAGTATTTAAACTGTTGTTTATGTAAGCAATAATGTACCACACTATACAAATATTAAGCCTAAAAATATGTCTCAATGAAACTTTCATGAAGTACAGTAGAAAGTCTTCCACTGTAAAAAATAGTCCCTGATTGACTGTCATATGTGTTTATGTTGCTGTATATGGACTAAAAGTGCATAAAAGTTAATTCAGTTAATTCACTTCTTTTTCTTTTATGATGAGATATAAATATCTGTGGCTTGAAACAGGTGGTGAATTGACTGTGTCACAGTGTTCAGGTCATCACAGCAGTCACACGACTGAAACTATGAGTAGCATGTAACCTTCAAAACAAACAAACACACCAGAGGCAAATCCTATCTTTATCTTGCCGTGTTATTTAACTTTACAGTAAGAAAAACTCTTACTGTAAAACATAGTAAGTTAAAAGTGATCAAATAAAATAAACTGTAATCAGAATGTAACACTGTAATTATTATTATCTATTCCATCTACATTTTCAACAATGACTATGTGAAATGTATTTTATGTTGTAATCTTGTGTTTTGTCACTTTGTGTTGTAGTTGTGTCTCTGGTTCTGTCCCTGTTGTCTATTTATTATTTCCCCTGATACACTCCTGCAATCCTGCTTCAGAAATCTTCTACTTCCATAATATATAGTAAGCGAGGAACAGTGTGCATTATGAGTCGTATGTCCAAAAGCTTGATGTCTTGGTCTGGAGATTTCTCAATATGCACCTAATGGACAATTGTCTATCCATTGATGGGAGCTGATGAGAAGTGTAAGTTATAAACATAGCAAGAAATGCATTTCTTCTGCTTGATTTATTCTTGTTTACCCACGGGAACATGATTGTGGGTCACATGACAATGAAACATGCTGGATGTACAGTAGTATGTACAGTACACACACATTACTATTACTATTCATGTAAGTCAGTATGTACTGTTTTCTCATGTTTGTTCGCTGCGTGTTTCATTGTCAGTGTTGCTGTTGTGTGCATGTTTGGATTATGAAAGCTGTGATGGACCGGACCTCAGCTGACAGCAGCTGTTGATTATAGCCATAACAAGGGCTTACAGTACAGCAAATAACTTTTTCAAAAATCTCTGAAGGATGATTTGTAGGCTTCAGAAAGCTGTGACAGTACCCGTTTAACTCATACAGGACAAATCCTTGCTTTCTGTACTGTGCATCCAAAAGTAATGAGAAAAATGTACAGTTCTGCTCACTTCTTATATGCCTACTACAAAGTGTTTTAACCTAAAAAGCTTTAAACCCCCAAAAGTGACACTTTCTTCATTCTTTATATTTTTGCTGCATTATTTCCTGAGCCGACACACAGCAGCTGAAAGCCTGTTAATGACACACACACATCTATGTTGTGTGGTCTTGTGTGGTTGTAAGATAAGCCTGCAGAGCTTATGTTCCCCTTTAGATCTATATAGATCACATACTGTACATGACTGACAATGTGTTTATTTGTTCTGTATTTTGAGTAAATGTTATAGCAGATATTGTTTCAGGCTATATAAACAAGTGTAAATGCATGAAATTGTGTTTGCTGTGTCTATTGTTGACAAATGGAAAGCAATGAGTAGAACTTTAAGATATCACGTCACACACTTGATCTCTCTACTTCTCGCTTGCTTTCCCATTGCAGTGGAAATGAACCAGATTTTTACATTTTCTGATTAAAGTGATGCTTGCCTGGGCAAAAGTTGGCATCACAAATTTAGTTTGTTTCTAACATGGGGATTTCAGGACAGTGGAAATGAACCTCGCTCTCAGGTGTCCCTTGTCCATGCTATCATTCTGCAGTTTACCAAATAATACATGTTGATGATCACAAGTAATAGATAAATCAAACCTTGCAGTTTGTGAAAGCAAAGAATTCCTTGGAATGAATGTTTTTATCATTGAAACAGACTGTTGTGTGAATGTGTGGTGTGCTTTAACCAGACATTCAAAGTGGGATTTAGAGACTGTTATTCTTTTGTCATGAGTTTACACCAGCCAATGTCATACTAAATCTGTATGACTTTCTATGTTTTGAGGAAACCAAAAAGTAAATTCTGGAGTCTTTAAGTTGATCCGTTGAATACACTAAAAGTCATAATACAAATCTCACTTGTGTTTGTACACTTTTGTACACAAAGTGACTCGAGACACGTTGTCACACTTTTATTAGATTCTCTGATGTGAAGTGTCACATTGGTTTCTATGGCACTACACCACAAAGTATATGGAAGGGTTTGAAGCCTCTCTCAATATACATGACTACGGCTAATGAAGGGTTAGGATTAGCTAAACATCTCATGAAATGAAGTTACAGGCATACACAGCTTTATGACATGCTCTCAGAGCGGCACATGCACACAATAATATCAGTTGTGTTTAACTGTGAGGGGGATTTAAAAGCAGTCTGATGAAGCGTCTCGACATCTGGCAAGTTTACATTTTATAAAATGAGAATGTGACAAAAAAGCTACAGAAATCCAATTCAAGCGGTCAGACAGAAACAGATTTCCGGGATTTTAAATATAGGATTTTAAACCATATGAATGTTTCTTAAAATCGATTTTGCCATTCAGACTTGAAAATGAACTATACTGTTTTTTCTTTTAGATATTTTTTAACATTTTTAGATCTTCTTTTAATATTTTATTTTGGGTATTTTTTAAAATAACATTAACGTTTTAGTTTATGTTTATGAAATTTTGTGAAATATTTATTCTTGACTTTATTCTTGACCGTATCGGGCCTCCACCTCACCCGTTATGAAAGATAAAGTGCACTGAAACAGAATAAAGTCTGTGTACTGGGTGAGCAACTCAACTCATATATTAAAATATTTTAACTATATTTTAAAACAAAATTTGGAGGCTCCTCAGCTCCCGTGGACTCATGGTATATGTGTCCATTTGATACACAGAGAAATACACAATACTATATAACAATAATATTTGTGTTATTCGTCTACACTCATCAACCTTTTGTTCTGACATGTTTTAAGATCTTCTTTCTCTCTGTTTGTTTTCTCATAACAGAAACTTCTGTGCCTATATTGTTCAGAAGAATGTTACGTGTGTGATGCAGGATGGAGTGGCTACTTTCATCACACCAGAGTACACTACCAAGTGTATACGGGGACAGAAATGTCCTGTGCTCACGTAAGTCAATGGCATAAACTGCAGTTAGTGTTTTATAAACATTGTCACAAAAACAAAATTATAATCTAAATGAAAATGTTTCAGACATAAGAACTAAATACAGCTCTGTTCTTAAATATAGCATGTCAAATTTAAAAGACATCTCAACATTATTTTTTATCACTTATGCCCAAATTCACTTGTGTCATCTCTGTATGCCTGTTTGCTGATTGCAAGTTTAGATGAGTTGGTTTGTGTCATTAAGACGCCCTCTAGTGGTATAGCGTCTAATACTGTTCATTGAGTGAACATAAGAACCATTCTATGATAATGGATATCTTGCATTTTCATTCAGACCATTATTAATGGCAAACAAATATTTGCTAGTTTCATAATGGAAAAAAACGTTCTAACTAACAAGTTGAAGTTTATTTGTATAGTGCTTTAACAATGTAACACTGTTTCAAAGCAGCTTTACAGAAGAATAAACAGAATGACAAGCAGGAAAATATAAATGCTAATTTAATATCTAATATCAGTAATATCAGCTCAGTCTCCTATAGAGCACTCCAACACTGAACCCAAACTCCATTAATGAATGTGTATATATATATATATATATATATATATATATATATATATATATATATATATATATGGAGAAAAACCCTTGAGAGAACTCAAACTCCATTAATGAATGTATATATATATATATATATATATATATATATATATATGGCGAAAATATATATATATAAATATAAATATATATATATATATATATATATATATATATATATATATATATATATATATATATATATATATATGGAGAAAAACCCTTGGGAGAACCCAAACTCCATTAATGAATGTATGTATATATATATATATATATATTATTACAAAATTATTTAAAGTCGTGAACTAAATTTGTTAAAGTTTGAAGCCGTGCAGGTCTGAGTTTTGAGTTGATCTGGATTATTAGTTGTGATTGAGTTTAACAATGTGTTTGTGTGTTTGATAAACTAGGTAGTAGTTAAAAGGCTAATATTCTCCAATAAAGGATTGTTTAGCCGGAGATGACTGAGATGACTGAGATGACTGACTGCAGCTATAACATCAAACTGCTGACATAGACAGAAAAGAACTAGTTCATTAGTTAAAAAGTTAAATAGTTAAAGAGATTAGCATAAATACTGTTTAGCATTATCATGAATGTAGTAACTAGCATTAGCATTAGCTATAATGAGTAGGTTCTCCTTCTGACAGATCCAGCGTCAGGTCAGCGTATGGACTGGATACAACCTCAGAATAATAAGAAACAAACAAACTGAGAGTAAAATACTGTTTCACACCCTTAGATTCAACAAGTACATCAGATTGTTATGGAAGTGTTCCCGGTTCCCGTTGATCTAATTAATGCAGCCTAACAATCCCTTATGGGATTTGTGTTATAAACTGTTGGACTATGTGTGTGTTATGTTAAAGAGATAGATCTTTAATCTAGATTTAAACTGAGAGAGTGTGTCTGCCTCCCGCACAGCACTAGGAAGACTATTCCAGAGTTTAAGTGCTAAATAGGAGAATGATCCACCAGCACTTGATTTAGAGATTCTAGGTATTACCAAAAGGCCAGAGTCCTGAGAGCGTAATGGACGTGAGGGACTGTAATGTATTAGGAGCTCATTTAGGTACTGAGGAGCTAAACCATGTAGAGCTTTATAATAATTAGTCAGTAAGATCTTAAAGTTAATATGTTGTGTAATGGGTAACCAGTGGTGTTGACAGTACCGGCCTGATATGTTGAACTTTTTTCTTCTTGTGAGAACTCTATCCGCTGCATTTTGAACTAGTTGGAGCTTTTGTAATAGGCCAGCTGGACAGCCACCTAATAATGCATTGCAGTAATCCAGTCTAGACGTCATGTGAACTAACTTTTCTGCACTCGACAGCATATGACGCAGTTTAGATATGTTTTTCAGATGAAAAAAGGCGTTGGCAACATGGCTTTCAAATGAGAGGGTACTGTCAAATAAAACGCCCAGATTCCTAGCTGATGATGAAGGCTTAGTAGAGAACCCGTCAATAGTTAGATAATATTCCTGTTGGTTAAGTGTGGGAGCTAATGGTTAACACCTCTGTTTTGTCAGAGTTCAACAACAGAAAGTTGCTACTCATCCAGGTTTTTATGTCAACTATACATTCCATCATTTTAGTGAATTGCTGTGTTTCGTGAGGCTTCGAGGAGACCTGGCATTGTGTAGCATGGCAAAACAACATGTACAATAAGACATAAAATACACAAAAACAACCACCAATTCATTAAAAAAATACATTCATACAAAGTCATCACTCAAACAACCTATTCAATATATATATATATATATATGTTTAACTTTAAAACTAAAACTGGCAATATTTCATATACGTGCAAAGCTTGACTCATGAGCAGCTGAATATTCACAAGACTTACAGAGTTCCATACAAACGTGTCTGTAAATTATTTAATTGTAAACACTTACACAGAACATATGTAGTTATGGTGAAACTGTTTTACTCTGCAGGTATCGGACACTCTTTAAACCACAGTATAAAATCGGACATAAAACTATCACTGAACTGGAGTGGCGCTGTTGTCCAGGTTATTCTGGAGAAAAATGCCTCGTTGGGCCGACCTCTGTTCCTGACAGCATCATGCCCCCCTTCAAGGGTTATCTCCCGCGGCCCGGAATGAAGGGTTTTCCTAGAGGTCACCAAAAGATACCCTTTGACCCCAGATTCATTCCTGTATCAGGACTGGAGCCTGGTAAACCTTTCCCCATTCCTAGTGGACATCTTCCACCTGAAACTCCGAAAACAAATTATGGTAAATCTAAATCATATTGCGCACACACTGTTAATGTACCACTATACAAACAAAAAAAACCTGAAGGACATAGCAGCAAAAGTATTGTGCTTTTTATTTCGATTTTAGGCTTTGATTTCGTATAAATGAAATGCTGAGCCAGTTTTTTCAGGACATCAAGTACTGTATGTGTCTTAGGAATGCTTAGGTTAGGAATGCTGTGTAAAGGTGATACCACATATGAATGAAAATAAGAACAAACACAATAATGTGTAAATAAATGCAAATAACAAATGCAATCTTGTATGCAAATATCATGTTGGCATAACTGTTTACAGGCCTATTTTAATGCAACATACATCAATATGTAAACATTTAATAAAAAGCATGAAAACCATTATTAGATATCACACTTTAGCTGAAATGATTTACAGGGCATTTAAATTGAGTCTGCACATTGACTGATTTAATTACAGAAGTTTAATACTTTTACTGTTTTTATAAGTTTAAAAGTTATTACTTGTTTTAAGGTCCCAATGTGGGTTTGTCTGGTGAGCGCCTGGATCGCATCGAGGAAAATCTTAAAAGACTCTCTCAAGGTTTGGACACTTTGAATGGTATGGTGATCAGTATGGAAGAGCGTTTACGTATCTCTCTACGTGAAGACACCAAGAAGATGCTGACGTCCTTGCTCAGCGGAGCCCCCCGGCTGTTGGACACCTCTGTAGGCTTTGGGTTTATTCCAGAGGGCACACCAAATGGATTAGATGGTGATGAGAAACTTCCTGGCTTTGGAGAGTTGGTTGGGAGAGTGACAGAAGTTAAAGATGAGCTGAAGGTGAAGAGTGACATGCTGGATGAGATCCGTGGAATGGTGATGGGACATGATGGCCAGCTTAAAAGGCTGATGGACGGGGCCACAGGGAGTCCCGTCCCTGTGTATCAGCAACATCTTGAACAGTTTCTGGACAGCAGGCTGGCTGGAGTGAGAGCAGAGTTTCTTGATGGCTTTGAGAAGAGAATGACAGGGTTACAGGACCACTGTGATAAGAGAATTGGTCAGGTGAGTCACTCACTCAACTTCAATAACAAGTGTATCACTATCGTGTAATGGGGACTTGACGTGCATAAATAAACCGTATACTTGTTCTCAGTGTCAGTATTTAAAACTGTTCAAGAATACATATTGATAGACTGATGTTTATGTAAAAAAGCAATTTCGAGTAACTGGTGTCAAGGTGAACATATATTTGATATACTGTGTCCCATCCTCAGATTCAGCAGGAGTGTCATAATGAGCATCTAACGGGACAAGAACAGATCAAACAGTCACTAGATGGCCATGCAACTGGCCTTAGGAAAGAGCTGGGTGACTTGCAGGCCAAAATCCAAGGTCTGACTGTAACTGAGAGCTGCTGCAGTGAAATAAACAGCCTGAGCCAGCGAATGTTCCTGTTGGAAGAGTCGGTTACAGGTCTGACTGAGTCCCAGAGGCAGCTACAAGTGGACATGACAGACCAAACACTCCACATTGAGACCCTACTTGAGAATCGGCTGGTGGACGTGGAAGGCAGACTGAATTCCTCCGAACATGCTAACCATGGAGGGCTGGAGCCTGGATTCAGCTCCCTGGATGGGTTTAATATCTTGTTAGATGACAAGCTAAAGACACTGGAGCGACGACTGTTTGTGGCAGTAGAGGAGTTGAGCAATGCCACGGCACCTGCTCTGCTGGAGGGCCAAGTGGTGCCAGCATTGGAGACAGAGATCGACAGTGTACGGAAGAGGGTGGAGGCGGACTTAGAAGGAATGCAGAAGCAGATGTCAGTCCTTGAGCTTCTCTGTACCTCTGCGTGTTATCCTGCTTCCAGCCCCGAGACGGCGCTCATCCAGGCCGAGGTAGAGAACTGTAAGGAAACAGAGAAAAAGATCATGGACCGACTGGATGTACATTCCAACAAGCTGGACCACCTCAACAGCACCTTGTCGGGCCTTCTAACGCAGCTCTCCCGAGAGGACGTAGAGGGCTCCGTTCAGGGGGAAATAACGCTCCTGAAGATCAACGTCAACTCTGTCAATCGCACATTAAAGGGGCTGCGCGATTCCGTCAGCCTGGTTACCAGAGAGGTGGGCCAGGTGAATTCTACATGGCAAGAGCGAGAAAACCGCCTGGTCACACAGGTACAGGGCATCTCGGATCTGGTGGAGCGACAGGCGTCTATGCTCGGAGCGGGGGAACGGAGACTGATCCAGCTGAAGGCAGAACTCCAGAGCTTACGTCGGAGGTTAGCTGGGGAGCTACAAGGTTGTCGGAGCACAACACTGGGAATGAAGCAGGAAGTGACTGGGGTGGAAGATCGAATCAGCCAGGTCGAAGGACGGTGCGGAAGCCTTGGTGAGCTAGCTGATGATCTTGAGAGGATCCGTAGTGAACTGGAGAGGCATTCGGACACCTTCCTGGCTCAGGTCAACGGGACGTTGGTCAGTCACTCTGAGCAGCTTGTCCAACTGAAGGATAGCGTCAAAGACTGCATGCGCAAAACAGACACCACATCAAAATGAAGTGACGAGAAGTGATGATAACCCTTCTTGAACAGAGATACTGCGATGCCTGAGGTTGTACAAATTATTGTTATCCCCTCAGTAGGCCATTTTGTCTCCTATTACTTTGTTTTTAACATATTTTAAACGGATATGGTGATTTTACTTGTTAACTTATATGATTTGTTACATGAAATATGCATTAAACAGGAAAGTAAATGTTACACTACTAAGCTGCTACGGGTTTCTAATGGCAAGTACTGTCCACTTTTCATCTCAACATCAGAGTCATCAACTGATTTAATTATTTTAAGTTTTATATGCGTTTGTTGCGTTTCAAAATGTTTGTTTAAATGTAGTTTGTTTCATTGTCAAAATCCCGTTTTCTACTATCATTTTTCATGAATAAAAGTGCGTTTTGTGAAATGAACAAAAAACTTAAAACATATTGTTCTTTATATTCTTATATAAGACTTGTGGAACTTTTAAATATGACCACCTTCTGTGAACAAGACCTCATCCAAAACAGGCAGATGTGTGGTTATCACTGAGGACCCCAAAACAGCAATTCAGTGTATTAGAGAAATGAAGGAAAACAATAAATAAAAACACTGAGGGAAATCTACAGCTTGCTTATTTTCAAGGTCATGTTGACTCACAGTACCTGAATAAACCTGTGTGATCGGGGAATAACACACTTTGGAAAGCTGCCACTGACCAATCAGAATCAAGTATTCCAGAGCGTTGTGTAAAAACGGCACTAAACGTTGTCAGCTTAGACCATTACAGTAGTATAAGGTTTGTCTATAATCTTCATATTCTTTATTTATATAATGTAGTCTTTTATGTTTAATTTATGTGTTTAGACAATGAAAACATTCTTAATCAATAGTAGCTTACAGTTTGTACAGTATTAAAGTCATTATGTCTATAGATATTCCTATAAAACATGGAAACCCAACATATGCTTGTGACTTGCTCATACGTCGGTAGATCCTCACAGCACAAACATGAGCACTGCTGGCCAAATGGCTGCCCTTCACTAAGTGAAGTGCCACCATCAGCTACAAAAACACAAACCACACGAGGTTTCAGAATAAAACATGAGGTGTCAGATGTCATCCAGTCCGAGATCCTGTATTGCCATTAAAGCTGAATGTGTTCTGTTCACAGAGAAACTGCACATCTAAAAATAACTCTGCTCATTGAAACATCATTCAGCTCTCATCCGCTTCTATTCAAGACACAGCTGCAAAGATTCAACAAGCTGCAGCTTAAACAAAAGCAATGATTGTGTCTAACAGGAACACTCTTCAATCTGACTGAATATATTTGAATGATGAACTTAAATGTCTTCATTAAAGAAATGAAATGCACTCTCATGGCTTTATGGAAGGTGGATGTGTGCATTTATCACAATTTCATTTGCCTAATTATGGGTCTCAGTGGCTGGTAGTGATGTTTGTTGAAAGCCCATGAAAGGGTTTATTCAGTACAGGTAATTAGGAATCCCTCCACCAAACAACCAAATCGTGTTGAGTTCATATTCGGTTTTGTTGATGTTAATGAACGTTTATTGTTCACTTGTAACTGATTATACGGATTAAGTACAAAAATGACTACAACCACAGATATTGCATCAGGATCATTTTATTGGTGTCCTTCAATCATATCAACAATAATGAAAGAAAAAGAAAGATCTCACATAATTATAGAAAGTGTCAAAGACGTGTTAAAACACTAAGCTTGAGATATGTTGTGTGAGTGACAGATGACCTGAACTCCTTTAATGAGCGACAGCGTCTGTTTTTTTACAAAACATTTCTGAGATTGTTGTAGAGGTCTACTTGTCTTCTGAAGAAACTAAATAATGTTTTTTGGCAAATGAAAGATTTTCTATTAAGACACAGAGAAGCATCTTTATCGTGATAAATCATGCTAAAAGCGGTATGTAAGACCTGTCAGGATAAAACAAAGAAATACAGCTGATGTGGCATTCACCGAGAGATAAATGGCACCAAATCATCATCTGCTAAAGGTTTCTAAATTCTTTCCTAATAAATCAAACGTTGCAGTTTCTTGTATGACATTTTCTCTTGATACAGATTTTACAACAGGTACACATGAACGTTTATAAACACATGAACATTTTAAATATGTTAGCTTATAAAAATAAAAACGTGATTACATATTGAATAAATTGTCATGTTTTAAGGCAGCCAGTCGTTCAAGGAAAGATTTAAAACCCTCACTGTCATTTCAACCAGCAGATGGAGTTCTACAGTGGACTAAAGAAAAGTGCCAATGATGGGGATCATGAAAGAAGAAACACTTACACAAGTCCTCTATTGCCCATTTACTGTTTTCTACATAATCTAAAGATCATTCTGGGAGAATTTACCTTTGATATATTTAATATTGTCAAAGATGAAAATCATAGTATTATTTATTGTCTGGTTTTACAGACAAGGTCACATATGTAATAATCTGTAATCCTAATGAAATTCACAATTTATGTTTAAAATGAAAATCTTGCATTAGGAATTCTATTATTAATTCAATACATACACACCCAATAGTATATATGGTATAACTAACAATTATAAAAAATAAATGGAGACTAACACATTAATGATTTTATCTTAATTAATTAATGACCCCAACCATTGGCACAAAACTCGATAAGCGTCAAACACGGAGAGAGAAAAAGAGTTTGGAGAGACGTGCCGTCTGCTTGATCTGCATGACACAAACACACTTGATTTAGCTGGAGGTGTAATGTCATGTATCTCAATGCTGTATAATTATCTGCTACAAGACAAAAGTATTGCAAGAACACATTTAGAGTCTCTTCAAGCATCTTATTCTCTCGTGTCATCATACAAAACAGCCACCAAGATCAACTGCATTATACTTCACTAGAAACAAAAATCAGTGCTTGTTTTTTCATCACAGTACTTACAGTTCATTTTTTTCTCTCAGTTACAGAAAAAACAAAAGGCCAGAAATATGAATGTGAATTACTACAAATTGAACATGTTCTGAAAAGACAAATAAATACGAGGACCAGCCTCTGTGATTTGATGAAGACAAATACAGTACATGGACTCCTGCGCTCCAAACATGTGCATTACAAAGCCTGCAAAAGCCTTGTGTCTGCGTGTCAATTGTTTGCGAACCCATTCGTATGGAAATCGACACTTTTATGCAAGAATGAATATTAAGAATGCTTGCGCAGGAATTTATTCTGCTTGTGTTTTATAAATGGCTGCGTCAGCGTGTCAGTTTACACGAGCAAAAATCATTCGGTGCATGTTTCCCTACACGAGCAGATGAAGCATCCACATCCATTATGAATGCAGTTTGTAGACTCTGGTAGTGCTTAGACCTTACATTGAAAACAAACATTATAACACAGAAATATAACACAGAGAAAGCCCAGAGTCATTGAGGTATTACACAGTCTAAGCACACTAACACACACACATCCCTCTTCTTCTCAACATCATCAGTGCTTTTTTTAATACCGAGAGGTGACTAAAGAAACATGACTGGAGAGCAGCAGCATATTGCAGCAAATGCAAAACATCTTCATTTGCCTCAGATGGGCAGGGCACGCCAAACCCTCCTGTAATGTCAGCACGGCCTTTAAAACAGTCAACAGAGACGCGGATACGGATCCTGTACAGTTGGACTCGCTATCAAAGTTTGATTTAGAAATCAAAATCAAATTGTGACGCCCTCCCTTCAGCTGCTGTGATCTTCTGCTGTGAATAACTAATAGCTGATGTCTACTAAAAAATTAGCATTACAAGGTCCTGTGGATTTAATACATCTACAGCGGATCATATTTTGTGTTGATGGTGCACTTTTTGCACAGCTCCTGATTGAATTCCCCACTGTTACCTACATACGGACATACAGCTTTTTCTTTCTGTGGGGACGTCTCGATGTCAAGAAAAATCAGCTTGGCGTGTGACACATATGCGTACGATCACAGTACAGCTACAATGACTAAGCGAGAGCGTTCATATTCACATTTCATGTGCTAATCGTGCACACCTGCGAACAGTCACACACGCTCTCTGACCTGCTCGTGTTAGTAGTATCTTTAAATCAGTGCATGCTTCATTTTTTTCTCATTTTTACAGTTTTTACAGTCTATATTCTACCACACAGAACCAGCTGTGTTTATTTCTGCCAGAGGAAAGGATATAACCCTTAACTCCTGCCATGGCTATTTTGAAGTCATTTAGCGTGATCGCTATTAACTTGTTCACTAGATTCTCCTGCTCATGCCATAAACATGCGAGTCTGATGATAGACCTGAACGCTCAGATGAGAAACCACATGGTGAGGGTCTCAGATTCTCACGACAAATCCCATTAAAGGTGTGGAAAAGCAACAGATCAGAGAAAAATAAAAACGTGTAGCATAATTTAAAAAAATGTTAGAAATGTAAAAAAAGAACAATTGCTTTAAGAAATTTCCATTAAGAAAGGCTAGAAATGGTGCTTTAGCATGTGGCCGAGCTAAGAGGAAGAAAACATGAGTGTCTCTCTCGCCCGTCTCTTTATGATGTCAGTAATCAGCGATGGGAGCTAAATCTCGACTCAGTGTGACAGACACATTGGTGTAGAGACGCCTCCAGGACACCAGAGGAGAGTAATTCAAGTTATTTAAGCCGTCCACGCTCTGTCTCTCTTTAGATCTACGGAGCAACTTGTATCTGAAACGTGAAAAGAATAGCGGTTAGGGACCTAAAGCATCTGCGTCAAACATGAGCGAAATGTTTTATGTTAAGCATTGACATTTCACATTGTTATTTGTTTTATTAATGAAGCCTTTGAAGCAAACTTGAGGTTTAATGGACTGTGCATTTCATAAATGATCTGATAAGACAAATGAAACTCAAATGGTGTCAATTTTACCACAAAGGCTCTGTATGTCATTAATGACACGATCACTCTTGTCTTTCTCATCGATCATTTTGATTTGTGTACCTGTGTTTGATTTGTATAAAAGTGTGAAAATGTCCATGTACCATGTGTTTACTGCTTTGATCTTACCTGCCCAGAAACTGTGCCTCTCCTCTGTGGTGGTGCGGGATGGACATATATCGACCAAGTTCTCCATTAGGTCGACTAACGCTGTATCCAGCAAACTGAACCCTGGAAAACATAAATGGAAAATAAGATCACTTCTCATAAAAATACCCTTCATGAAAACTATTTGCATCAGTTTTATCATGAGAGAGATTCTTGAACCCTGCGTTCTAACTGCTTGTCAGATGGGACTGATTGATTCTGTTTTGTTAGTTTCTTCAGATGAATACACATATACTGTATGTAGTAATCATTTCTCAAAGGTTTTCATCATACTCAGATTTTAAAGTTTTTAAAGCATTTGTTTATGTTTAAATCATGATTTTTCATAATCAGGTAAAGTTCTGTTTTCAGAATCGTCACATCCATAACAGTTCATATTCCTCATAAAATAAAATATCTATTTGATGTTCTTTGAAGAGTCATCTCTTCGTCATTCAGTGGGTATTATTGCTTCTGGTTTGTGTATTTTAATTCACAGAAATCCTACTGGAAACTAATGTTTCTTCTCAAAAATGTGTGTTCTTTACTCTATCAACAGGACTTTAGTAAAATATTCAGATGGTTCAGTATATTGGTAATAAATACATTCTGTGAGAATTTGTATTTCAGATTTTGACTGAAACACTGGAATTGCATGTAAGTATGTGCACTGGAAGTTCATATTATGTGCATGTGGAACAGGACTGTAAATTCAATTGCTACCCACCTTTGTGTATCTTGCATTGGCAAATCATGTCTGGAGGGATTAACATCGTACCTGTTCCAGAGGTCATCATCTTCTCCTCCCCAGCCCCAGAATGCATTAGGAAAGCCGTTAATCTTGCGGAACTGTTCTACAGTGACTCCGCTGACACCACCGAAGAACTCTTCATATGGAAGCCTTCATGCCAAAGAGATAAAAATGCAAAAGGTCACCGCAGAGAAGAGGAATAGTCTAAAAACACTCAACAGTGTTGCGTTACATACATGTAGGAGTACTTGTCGAGTTTGACCGCAAAGTGTCTCGGCATTTCTCCGCAGCCATAGTAGTTGCGGTCATTTTCCAGAATGTGGTCGACATCGTGGAATATTACGCAATCCCAGTCCAGGTCCTTCATGGCCTCTTTGAAACCAACGTTAAACAGCATAGCACGATTGAACGTTTCTTTTCCCATCTGTAGACAAAAACAAAAGATCATTGTGAGCTTCGTGTCCTGCTGACAGGAATCCGTTTTATTTCCATTCGCGTCTCTCCACATCTCACCTGTTCAATAACATAGAAGGCAAACTGCAGTCTCTGTCTCTGCAGCGCTGGGATCAGATGTCTGAAGAGGATCGGCAGATGCTCGTGACGATTTCGGAAAGGAATCAAAATGGCAACCTGAAAGCAAAGCGTGAATGATGTAATGCTTTCAAATGCGGGTCAACAATTCACTGTATTGCTTACAATGCTAAAGAATTCTTGCCCACGGCACAGTGATGCATTTTGTTTGGGTTTCTCGTTTTTATGTTAACTTTGTATGTAACTACATCAGACAGAGAAATGAGAAATGTACTGCAAATGCGATATACAGTATACTGTAAGACTATTATTAGGCCTGAAGACTTTTCCAGTGGTTCAGTGGTTCAGTCTTGTATAAAAACATTAATAATTAAAAATGGCAATGAGAATTTGATTCTGTATCTGTTGAATGAATCATTTCCAAATATTTCCTAAAAGAAATGCCAGAATTCCTTCAGCAGCAGTCTTACAGACTTCATCATTGATTACATATGCAACTATTTCATCAGTTTATTACCTCAAACAACCTGTGTATTATTGTCTGTGATGTGTGTGTATTGTATTATTGTGTGTGATGATGATATTGTGATGTGCGTGTGTGATGATCAATGATGTGTGATGTGTGTGTGTGTGTGTCTGTGTGTGTGTGTGTGTATGATGTGTGTGTCTGTGTGTATTGTGTGTGTGTGTGTGTGTGTATGTGTGTGTGATATATGTCTGTGTATTGTATGTGTATTGTGTGTGTGTGTATGTGATATTAGTATTGTGTGTAATGTGTGTGTGTGTGTGTGTGTGATGTCGTATGTGTGTGTGTCTGTGTGTGTCTGTGTGTGATGTATGGTAATGATGTGTGTGTGTGTGTGTGTCTGTGTGTGTGTGTGTGTGTATTATTGTGTGTGTGTGTGTAATAATGATGATAATATTGTGTGTGTGTGTGTGTGTATTATTAGTATTGTAATGTCATATTGTGTGTGTGTCTGTGTGTGTGTGTGTGTATTGTGTGTGTGTCTGTGTGTGTGTGTGTGTGTGTGTGTGTGTGTGTGTGTGCGTTGTGTGTGTGTGTGTCTGTGTGTGTGTGTGTGTGTGTGTGTGTATTGTGTCTTGTGTGTGTTATGTGTGTGTGTGTGTATTGATGTGCGTGTGATTAATGTGTGTCGCGTAATGTGTGTGTGTCTGTGTGTGTGTCTGATAGTGTGTGTGTGTGTGTGTCTGTGTGTGATGTGTGTTATTGTGATGTCTGTGTATGTGTGTATGTGTCTGTGTCATTGTGTGTATTGATGGTATGTGTCTGTGTAATGATAATGTGTGTGATGATTGCATGATAGTATGTCCGATGATGATATTAATGTAATGATGATGATGTAATGTGATAATTAATGATGTGTGATGTGATGTGTGTGTGTAATGTGTGTGTGATGTGTATTATTGTGTGATGAGTGATGATGTGATTATTGGCGATGATGATGTGTGTCTGATGATGATGATGATGTGTGTAATGATATATATTGTGATAATGATGATGATGATGATGATATTGATGTGTATGTATGGCTAATGATATTGATATATCGATGATGAGTAATGATGATGATGTGATGATGATGATGTGTAATATTGATGTAATCTGTATGTGATAATGATAATGATGATGATGTGTGTCTGTGTGTGTGATGATAGTATTATTATTATTAGTAATGTGATGATGTGTGTTAGTAATAATGTGATGATGTGATGATGATAGATGATGATGATGATGATGATTATTGATGATGATGATGATGATGATGATGATGATAGATGATGATGATGTATTAATGATGATGATGATGTGATGATACAATGATATTGTGATGTGTGTCTGTAATGTGATGATGATAATGATGATGTGTATTGATGATGTGTGTGTGTCAATGGTAATGATGATGATGATGTGATGATGATGATGATGATGATGTGTGTGTGTCTGATGATGTGATAATGTGTGTGTATGTGATAGATGATGTGTGTGTGTCTAATGATGATGTGTGTGTGATGTATGATGTGATGATGATGTGTGTGTGTGTGTGATGATGTGTGTCTGTGATGATGATGTGTCTCTGTGTGTGTGATGTGTGTCTGTGATGATGATGTGATCTGATGTGTATTGATGATGATGTCTGTGTGTGTGTGTGTGATGATGATGATGATGATGTCTGTGTGTGTGTGTGTCTATGTGTGTGATGTGTGTGTCTGTGTGTGTGATATTAATGATAATATGTGTGTGTGTGATGTGTGTGTAATGATAGATGATGTGTCAATGATAATGATGATGATGTAATCTGTGTGTGTGTGTGTGTGTGTGTGTGTGTGTGTAATGCATTAATGTGTGTGTATTAATCTGTGTGTGTGTGTGTGTGTGTGTGTGTGTGTGATCATGTGTGTCTATGTGTGTGTGTGTCGATGTGTGTCTGTGTGTGTGTCTGTGTGTCCGATGTGTGTGATATGTGTGTGCGTGATATGTGTGTCCGTGTGTGTATCTGTGTGATGTGTGTGTGTGTGTGTGTGTGTGTGTGTGT
Source organism: Beaufortia kweichowensis (assembly GCA_019155185.1). Lineage (NCBI taxonomy): Eukaryota > Metazoa > Chordata > Actinopteri > Cypriniformes > Gastromyzontidae > Beaufortia > Beaufortia kweichowensis. The sequence continues at coordinate 14,946,328 of CM032810.1, forward strand.
GTGTGTGTGTGTGTGTGTGTGTGTCTGTGTGTGTGTGTGTGTGTGTGTCTGTGTGTGTGTGTGTGTGTGTGTGTGTGTGTGTGTGTGTGTGTGTGTGTGTGTGTGTGTGTGTGTGTGTGTGTGTGTGTGTGTGTGTGTGTGTGTGTGTGTGTGTGTGTGTGTGTGTGTGTGTGTGTGTGTGTGTGTGTGTGTGTGTGTGTGTGTGTGTGTGTGTGTGTGTAACCTGTGTGTGTGTGACAGTGGTGTGTGTATGTGTGTGTGAATGTTCAGTGACCTCGAGATTTCCAAAAGACTGGGATCTTTCTGCTTGAGAAGCTTCTCAACCTCCTGAAGAGATATTTCACTCATGTTCACTTTTAATCGGCCTCCTGACAGACAGCGAGAGAGAACACTCATCACTGCTGCTGTCAACTGACTGACTGAAAATCTTACATATCACAAAAATATAAAATAAATATATCGTGGAGCTTACAGTATCTGGCATGCAAACAAAAGGTCTTATTTTGGGGGTCAGATCTAATCTTGGCTAATTTTTATTCTGCATTCTGCTTTCAGTTAATAGAAGTGTGTTACGCTCCATTTAACACATTTGCATGTTTATGCTGATTTCATTTCTAATTAGTTCCACAAAGTCTGCAGATTGTGTCTGGACTGGATGACTGCCAATATAATATATTTCATATCAGTAGGATCTTATTGCTGTAAAAGTAAAAAACCCAACATAAAGTTATAGATGTGTATGTAGGAGTGGTTATATTAGACCCTACTGCTGCAATATTCAATATATGTCCCAATATTTCAACATGTAGGACAAAGACCTCATTTTCATACATCAAGTGGATGTTAAAGCTGTGTATTCTGTAATTCTCTGCACTTACTCATAGACGGCAGTTTCTCTGGGCAGATCTCATCAGGTCTGTATGTAAAACCCTCCGGGAGGTAAGACACGCTGGAGGAGTCCGTCTCGCTCGAATTAAACTCATATGTGTAGTCTAGAGAGAGAATCCAGCATTAATACGTCAGTGCATCGACCACATTAAATTATCCATTCATTTCCCAAGATGATGACATTATACTGTTGACTGGTACCATATGCTCTTCATAATGATGATGGACATATTTTAGAATGTTATGTACAGTGAAAGTCCGTCAGACAAGACAAACGAGGCCAAACCTGCTAAAAATGTATTTAAAATGAACATGAAAGTTGTTTACCAATGTATATAACCCAGATCCACCTTATTTTTTCCTGTAATTTGTGGAATTCCAGCTATTGAAATATTGCACTAATATTTGTCTGATCACTTTCTTGTCAGACTGATGGCTGAAGGGTGGAGTGTTTTATACCTGTGCCATTAATGTTGTAGGCACTGCGGACCATCTGCTCAATAACCTGCACGCCGATATTCTTCACATTCTCACGGATCTGGATGCTGCGGGCCTGAACCATGAACAGGTACTCGTTCACTGTGAGGGAGAGAGGGTTGCTTTTATTAGATTAACTACATACTGATACAAAATATAACTCAACATCCCAGTTAAGCACTTTCTTAAAGGTGTTGTTTTATATGCAGGAGAAAAGGTGTAAAATGATCAGAAAGTTTTATTGTCATTTCAGTCATATACAGCTTGTAAACTGTGACATGAAACACATTCCTCCAGGATCATGGTGCTACATAAGACAACACACATAACTGTACATTACTGTTATCTTACATAGACATATTTTTACAATACACAAGCTCTATTCTACAACCTATTGAGCAACACACCTAGACATCATCATAAAACATTACTGTGTATTCCATTCCTGAAACAAAGGCTGCGTTTAACTGCAGTAGCAATCTAATGATGAGACATTTCATTTTAGATAACATTTATGATATTCACTAAACTTTTAACGTCTTTAAACACACAAAAATCAGAGACATGTGACAAAAGTCATCTGCCTGTACATGTATCATCTCTCTCTCTCTCTCTCTCTCTCTCTCTCTCTGTCTCTCTCTCTCTCTCTCTCTCTCTCTCTCTCTCTCTCTCTCTCTCTCTCTCCTGTCTCTCTGTATCTCTCTCTCTCTCTCTCTCCTCTCTCTCTCCTATCTATGTACATAATCTCTCTCTCTCTCTCTCTCTCCTCCTCTCTCTCTGTCTCTCTCCTCTCTCGTCTCTCTATATCTCCTATATATATCTCTGTCTCTCTATCTCTCTATCTCTATATATCTATATCTCTGTCTCTCTCTCTCTCTCTCCTCTCCTCTCTGTCTCTCTGTCTCTCTCTCTCTCTCTCTCTCTCTCTCTGTATATCAGTCTATATATATATATAGTCCTATAATGTATATGTATATAGATATAGACTATATGTATCTATATGCACGCTGATATATAATATCTGCTCTCTATATATTGACTTATGAGCTAGATATTTGAGAGTAAATATGTGTAGAAATATATATTTGTGTCTATAAAACTGTTGGACTTATGGGCTAGATATTTGAGTAGTCTATGTAGTGAAATGTATGTTTGTGTCTATAAAACTGTTGGACTTTGGTAGTCTCTTACAGTGCCTGTCAATGTCTCTTATACTCGTGATTACACCTGATGCACATCACACACTGTCACACACTGTCCTAGGCCATTAAGAGTGTCATGATTTGACACGTGTTTCGGAAACCTGTCACACTGATGACATTTACATTTATGTTGCGGACGCTTTTATCCAAAGTGACTTATTGTGCATTAAAGGTAGACATTTTATGTGTGTGTTCCCTGAGAAACCCATACCCAATTACCCAATGTGTTAAATTAAATAAACAATGAGTAAATGACCATAAACATTCAAGCGGTGTGTGCGTTTGTGTGTGTCCTCCACAGTCACAAGGCTATGCTGATAAAGAACAATAGCTCTTTATGGGCAAATAGGCATGTCCCTTAAATAACTCATACATCTCAAAATTGTGTGTGTGTGTGCGTGCGTGTGTGTCTACATATGAGTAGGTGTGTAATATGTTTATATTTAGGACAGATTTACAACTTTGCCAGTCTTCTCTTAACAACACACCCATTTACTGTAAGCCTCATTTAATGATAAATGTGGAAGCAGTGTGAGAATTAGTGGCATGTGGTTAACAGAGAATCACAGATTAACTTTTAACAAGAGCATCTGACTCTGTCCTTTAAAAACACATCTCAAACCTTTCCTTAAGTCCTTAAGACATGTCCAATGAGCTAAACACACACACACACACACACACACACAAGAATCCTGGGAAAGTATAAGCTGCAGACCTCTGATTATTCAAACATGTAGTGTGTGCGTGTGTGTGTGTGTGTGTGTGTGTGCGCGTGTGTGTGTGTGTCTGACATGTGCTAACACATGAGAAATAACTAATATTAGATGCAGTGGCTGAATATTTGCACAATTTCACAATTACAACCCAATAAAATATTAAGCTTCCATTAACTTAAAGGGTTGTCAACTAATTATAAAAATAACCAAACAAATGCTTTGACTTATTTTAAATTTGAAGTCTCAAAGTTTGTTGAGGGCTCCTGAGGGTCCTGGCATAAATAATGAAAATAAATTAAACATATTTTATTACACAATAAGGTAGAAGAATAAGGTCCACTTTTCATGGACATTATGTCTTATATACTGTATAAACTGTATATTGTATGGTGTAACCCTCACACAAACCGTTCTGCATTTAGACATTTTCAACATAAACATTAATACAAAAATTCCTCATGGACACCAAACAATACCTGTTATTACTATCTTTATGGGGACATTTGGTCCACACACTGTAGGGTTTACCAGGAACGCACACATTAATTATTAGACAGTCATTAGTGCTATTATCTTTGGGTTACGTATACTGATGTGAACCATCAGCTCTATTCAAGCATCTCTGACTCCATAAAGTGTCATATGACTTTTATGTCTTATATTAGGAAAAGCTATAAATATCCTGTTAGGCTATCAATGAACGGCTATAAATATGAGTCAAAAGACGTGAGCATTGTTTCTGCGCTGTTCAGATGATAAGAAGTGATATGTTCTGGAAATGACCTGCTGTAAACTGTGTACCGCATCACATGACGGCCAGTCATGGGTTACTCACACGGCATCCATGTAGCCATGTAATAACACACACACACATTCTCACATGATGACTCACATCATCAGGGCAAGCATTACCACTACTATGACTTTTTGCATGAATTGATGGGTTTCAGGAAGGGAACCGGTTTCAGAAAAACGATTACAGGAAACCATTAAAAACCATCAGCACATCAGCTTCACACACAACTGCACTGTTGAATCCTTTAGTTTCTAACATGACGCTAAATTTCTGAAGTGCCTTTCGCCCATACAAGAATGACACAATGATGCTTAGTTGTTTTCTGCTATATGCCGAGCTATTCATATTTCCTTACAAAGTTTTAACATTTGACACAGTTAATATGTTTAAGGAGTTTTCCTCGTGGGTATAGTTGGCTCATTCCCACAATGTAGTTGAAACCTCATGCATGTCTATATGTCACATTCACCCGCGCCACACATTTCAACATCTCCGCCATATTGGAACAGTCAAAATGTCAGTTGCTGTCATCACTAAACACCAATAAAAATCATTGTGCAGCCTTGAGATTTAATTAGTATAAGCTGTGTTATCTAACTTCTTGCCTTGGTCTAGTTGTATTGTGTTAGTTTAGCAATAATAATGTTTGAGTCTTCACAACAGCACGTAACATTTGGTCTGATGTGCTATATAGCACTTAAAATGGTTCCCCTATGATTATAACAAAGAGCCACTTTTAGTGCTATTTAGCACCATTTGTTGTATAGAGTGAATAGATGTTTGATCTACTCATCTGTTTAAGGTGTGCTTGTGTGTTATAAAGATGACTGTGTGTGTGTGTGTGTTTGGTTTTAGGGTAGAGGATGTTTGAGGTGTGTGGGTGTTCCAGTGCCTACACTGAAAAACTATAGAAATAAAGTACAGAAACTGAACAGTATTATAGGCTGTACTGGTACATATGGCTGAAATCATACAATGTAAATGACAATATCACTTTTTGTCATGCATGCATTGAAATGAATATGCAATGACTTTAATCTGCTAGTGTGCTTTACAGAAACAACTCATGTGAGTTAAATAAAGTGTGTGTGTGTGTGTGTGTGTGTGTGTGTGTGTGTGTGTGTGTGTGTGTGTGTGTGTGTGTGTGTGTGTGTGTGTACAGGAAGAGTGTAATCTGGGAAAACTCTTCCTGATGTGATTACACAGAAAGTCACGCTGTCTGCAAAATGACTGTTAACACACCAGCCTGAACTGTTCTTCAGCGTGACAGTAGTTTATAAAGACACACACATGCATCAAACATATAAGCTTTACATTTCCATTACCATTCCTTAATGCAACAAAACCAAACAAAATTTCACCATGACAGAAGTTATTATGAGTGTTTAGCAAAACTTTATAATCTCAGTAAAGCCTATAACACACATACAGAAATATATCTTATCTCTCTCTCTCTCTCTCTCTCTCTCTCTCTCTCTCTCTCCCTACATTCTGTTTTCTGTGTTTTGTTCTCCTTTTGAAGTGTTTTTTTTATCTCTGTGTTCCTCCTGAGTTCTGAGTTCATTACTACAAACAGTCTATGATGTAGTTTTTATTAAAACAGACAGATGGGCAGGATGTATCAAAGGGCTCATTCGTTCTTTTTAATAAACATTGTCCTTGAGTTCATGTCACAGCCTCATAAAACCATTATTTGCTAATCAACAAATAACTACTTGTTGAAGTCACAGTCATTTTGTCTTTACAGTTTGCCTTTCCATGACATTGCAGCAGTAACTACAATTCTGACAATTTTGAGAAATTTGACAAAGATTTACATTTGTAAACTTTTACATTTCTTTCACTTGAGTTATCAGTGAAATAAGATTAATGTTGCATGTCATTGTCTGTACACACACATGACTGATGGAGATATTAGCTGTGTGCATTGCAGTGTTTAATGTTTCATTGCATTATCAGTTAAGATCACTATTGTCTCACACTTGCACAATAATATATGTGAATATTTAAGGTCTCTTTCAACCTGTTAAATTACAGTCAAATACACAGTCAGCTACTCACACATGCAATGATCCATTTATAGAATACTGGAGATGTTATTGGTGATGTTTTAAAATGTTATTTTAACAAAACAAAAAAGACATTGAGGAATTCTTTACTGTTTTGGCAAATTATTTATTAAAATAGACGGTGTCTATTTCTGTAACACACAGTCTACTGTAGGTGAGTAGAATAGAACCCAAGTGCAGTTTTTTTCCAATAAAACCAATAACAGACTTGACATGACCAAGAAAATAACTCGCCAAACAATGGGTTACATACAACTAAGCTAGACGTAAGACAATGGAAACGTGAGGGTTACGTATGCACAAGATCAATACAATGAATCAATGAAAACATAAGACCTAATTAAGGCAGGAAACATAACAAAACTACAAAATAAAAGACATGAATACATAAACATAGGCTGCATCTGAAAGCTGACTTGTTTCTGTCAGTCAATGATTTCGGAGGCAGTGGAGAGACAGCGAAGGCATCTCGAGGAATCACTTTCAAACAGGCTTTATAGGCAGCGGAACCGAATTAAATTTGAAATATAAATAGAGCACACTTTGACCATAACCAAGAATATTTAAAAACTACACCACCAATTTTTCAGTAGAAATACAATCAAATGTTGTTGAAAATAAAAGTAAACCTTTAATTTATACAAAACTTTGCTCCAATGACTTTCTCAGCCGGCATTTTATTTTTCCGAGCCCGACCCTGCTCAACCAATCACGTTACCGGTGGGCGTGCACGCACAGGATTGTGGGACATTGAAGGCAGTGAAGGATACATCTAGCTGCCTTTAAATATGGATCAGATGAAGAGATCTCAGGACACAGGAAGTGAGGCAAATGTTGGATTCGGACATGCCTTAATGCCTTCCTGCCTTGGAGTTTGGATCATTTTGGAGCATTCAGACGCAGCCATAGACATGAACAAAACCAAACTGTGACCATTTAAACATTTTAGTTTTTTAACAAAAACAAGTGTGCAGTGTAAGTCTTACAAAAGAGAGAGAGACCTTTATATCGGTATATGAGTAGATATGAATGCTATCAGATCAATTAAGAAATACACAGCCAACTTTCCATTTTACTATAGTGTGTTTGTTGTGTACTTTAACCTTTTAACTCTCAGCTCGTGTTATCTGTGAGCCATAAATGAATTGATTATCAGATGCGTTGAGTATTAAATAGATAATGAGAAGAGGATTTCTTTCTCTCACTTTGGAATAGTGTGGTCTCTCCTGACTGAAATTCATTGTTAATGAAGGATCACATGACTGAGGACAGGGTTTTTTAATGCACGGCTTAATATTTTACTGAACACGGTCAATAGCACGTTTTCTCTAATAAGTATGAGAACTTGATGACTCTGATATCAAAGTTCAGCCTCACTACACAACAAAAGATAACACTGAGAGCGTTTGATTAAACAATAGGTAGAATTTCCTTCAAACTAGAAATGTTTTTACTATTTCATTGTATGGCTTTATGAAGAATTTAATTTGCTTTCATTTCTAGTTGTTTCTTACACTGTCCTTGAGTGCTGTTAAAGGTGTCAATAAACACTACAGAGTGATGTGCACGTCTACAGACTGAACACAAGTTTTCACTTTGAAACATGTAAAAGTTTGGGTTTGAGGCCTACAAAATGCTGTTGTCATGTAAACCTAAATGACTAAATGCATACAATGTTTTTCGCTTTTAGTTGAAAACTAAAGATGAATTATTGCACGTTGGGTTAGGGTTACATTGCATGTCAGTTAACTGAGGTTACAAATAGAAGTTTGTTGTAAAATGTTACCAGTTAACCCAATTCCTCCTGACCCATTTAACATGCTGTCAGCACACAAAAAACCACAAACCGTAAATAGCTGGTGTTGTACAGTTTACCACAAAAGATTTTACTTTAAACTGCATTGAGACATGATTTTAGGCTTTAATATTTGTATTGTTTGGTAAGTGTTTTATATCAGCAATAATGAACTGACTAAAGAAATGAAGCCTGGGTTTTATTTTCAAAACAAGATTTGCTTTTCTTGTAACATAGGCTTGTGCTTTATCATGAATAAATCACAGCTGAAGGGTTTACAGGGGTTACTCCACTTCATGTCATGTCCTTTACATTATTGTACATTATTATACTTGTAAGTGGCTTTGGATAAAAGCGTCAGCTAAATGCCTAAATGTAAATGTATTATACGCAGTCCGATCTGTCACATCCCTCACCTCCTTTAAGAAACAGCTAAAAACACACCTCTTCCACAAACACCTGACATCATAAAAAAACTCTTTTCTTTCCTCTACAGGTATTTATCTAACACTGTGAAACATTGTAAACTTCTCAGTACTATTGTTGTCTCTTTTGATGTGTCGCTTCATTGTCTCCTAATATTTGTAAGTCGCTTTGGATAAAAGCATCAGCTAAATGCCTAAATGTAAATGTTTAATTACATAAAAACAACTGTTCAGATGAAGAAAGGAAGTCATATACACTCAAACAAATGGTGCTAAATTTGTGCTTATATTTGCATATAATCATACCACTTTAAGTGCTATATAGTGCAACGTAAAACCATTAGAAGTGCCATATAGCACCTTAACCACTCCAAAGAACCGCTGAAGAAACACTGAAGAACCGTAAAGGTGCTTAACATGTTCTTTATATGGTAATGGTGCTATAGAGCACCTCTATTTGACAAAAAAGGTGCCGCATAGCACACAGTGGTGATAAAGGTGATAAATAGCACTATGATTACAAGCAAAGAACCCTTTTAAGTGCTATTTAGCACCATAGTGTACATCCAGGATGGCATAAGGCAAGTAAATTATGTGAAAATGTTTATTTTTGAACAACACTTCTCTGTGTTCATACACCAACAATTAAACATGAGTGCAGACAGATTAGTCTGTAATGAGAACAGTACAGGGAAAAGATGGATTATTCATTTGATGATTCTTGTTATTCACACATATGTTATTCATTCAATTTCAGTAACTCCAGAAAAACGCAGATTTTTTTGTGAGTGTTGCGGGCAAAAATCCTTGATTATGCGGCACGTTTTCTTAAAAAATGCGATGAAATTGCTGGAACTTGTATAATTTATATAATTAATACAAATAATTTGCCCCACTGTCATGTAACACACCGGGAAACTGCTTCGCGCGGTCTTTTGCGCTTATTTTTGTTGGCAAATGAGAATGATTTGTGTGCTTCATCATGATTTCACAGCAGGGTTTGCAGATGACGTTCACGTCGCGTAATTACGTCACTTAATAAGGTTCCCATGGCAATAGGGGGAAAATAATGGCGCTTTACTTCTGTGAAGTAAACGCAACATTTTTCAACTTTCTGCTAAGATATATGTGACTTTTACAGGGATTATGAAATCATGCTCGCCCCGCATATTTTGCTTGCTGAAATCGGCAATTTATGCGACGAAAGTGCGGCGTATTTGAAAAACTGCGACCCCCGCATGAATATGAACTTTGGCTGATTATGCGTTAAATCAGGCGATCGCATAATCGCGTTTTTCTGGAGGGACTGATTCAATTAACATTTTTAATTGATTTAAATCCCTTATATTTCCAGATGCATTGTTACACTGGAAACATGAAACTTTTCATGTTTGGCGAAGACCATTCAGAGGAAACGAGAGCTTTATTTCTGTCTGTCACAAACCCACAGTAAAAAGCAGACACTGCTATCAGTCTCTTGTCTTTTCAGTGTTGTGTTCTGTCTGCTTTAATCTTCTGTAAACAAATGATCATGCAAATACTGGACTGACCAGAGACCAGCTGGAATATCCTGCACATGACTTTCCACTTTGTATTATGACGACGACGATTAGTGCGACGACACAGAAATGTGAAAAGTCACTTATAGTCTTTTAATCACGCACACACTAAATGTGTAAATAATAAATGTGCTTCACTATGGCCTAGAAGACTTTAAAATTAAACTATTGTTTGGCATATACTTTCTGCATTATCACGCAAGCATCACTATTATTGCTCAAAGGGTTTGACTTTAGTCAGAGTATTCAGATCTTGGCTTACACTCAAAATATCTCAAAATATTCAAACCTCAAATTATTCGATTCTTTTTTGACTTGGGCCAGAAATAACCGCTTTGTATCTATTCACAACACCCTGGCAACACCTTAGAAACCATCCAGAACAATTAATTCCTAAGCAAACCATGGAAAAGGTCATATTTTATGTGCAGACAACTATATTTTTTCAAGCAGACCTTTGAATTGTGATCTGTGGGTTTGCATGCAACAGGTTGCTTTTAGGGTTCCTGAGAATGCTTTTCACAAAACGACACATAACCACATTTGAGGTCAAAACCAAAACAAAATGGCGAGAGCTTCAGAGAAAGAATGGTATGGCTTTACCAACCCTCTAAAGTGCTTTATAGAGCACATAATCTGTGAAGCAGAATAAACTAACATGATCTGATGAATCAACCTAGTTTTCTACAATAAGACAGAAGGCCAAAGAATGTCCTCGCCAGTCCACCATATCTATCATACAAGAACTATCACAGTATGAAAAAAAATACAGAATCAACCCTAACAAACATCCCATAAAATCAGTGAGAATGTATGAATGTTGTTCACGACTCAAACATAGCCATTAACTCCCACTATAATTGTAGGTTAAAAATACTCCTGTTGAAGTGCCAACCCCAGCCCGACCCTATAATCTCACTATAGATTGGACTGATTTCCAACATATCCACAAGCATGTCGCTCTTGGTGTAATCATGGGTGTATGAAATCATCAGTGCTCTGGTTTTATTCAATAAACTACACAAATCAAACACATACGGTATGTGAAACGAGAAGTAAATGCTTTACGGCAGGTTTTAGTGTTCGACCAACCCTACTCCAATAAATAATGTTCAGGAGTGATATAGCTTCTATTGTTTCCACTGTGGCATAAAACGTGTTTCTCAACAGATCTGTGTTTAATAAAAAGCACTGTTATTGTTTGCATTAGAAATAAATGTAATCGTCTTCCTTGTGAGTTCCCATTGGATCCTCAGAACTAACCTACTTTAGCAAATGAAAGAGTTTCTGAAAAACACAATGTGATGCCTGGACTGCAGCAATGAAGCCAGAAGGCTGAAGAGCAAACTTCAATTTTCAAATCACATTGAAGTCAAATGGATTTGTATGGCACATCACATTTCAGTACATGTGATGGTAATGCGTAAATGATGCAGAATTAAACATATACATAGGTTTGTTTATTGCTCTTTTACATTGACCTTTTCTACAAACTTCATCTAACCCAATCACCAACATTTAGAAACGATGACATTTGGGTAACAACAGCACATAGCATACGGTTTTCTAGCGTAGATAGACAGACTGACCCTGCCATGCTAATTTCTGCTGATAACCTCTCTGATATATCCTTTGACTTGCTCATAATACATAAAACATAATTTGTCCATATTATTTCAATGCACGTTCATCATCACAGTTCATCGTCAACATCACAGTGCGACGACACAGAAATGTGTTTTCAGATTAGAAGTCACTTATAGTCTTTTAAACATTCACCTGTTAATCACGCACACACTAAATGTGTAACTATTGTTTGGCATATACTTTCTGCATTATCACGCAAGCATCACTATTATTGCTCAAAGGGTTTGACTTTAGTCAGAGTATTCAGATCTTGGCTTACACTGGTATGATCTCAAAATATTGACTTGGGCCAGAAATAACCGCTTTGTATCCATTCACAACACCCTGGCAACACCTTAGAAACCATCCAGAACAATGCCCACTTAATTCCTAAGCAAACCATGGAAAGGTCATATTTTATGTGCAGACAACTATATTTTTCGAGCAGACCATTGAATTGTGATCTTTGCTGTGATCTTTGCATGCAACAGGTTGCTTTTAGGGTTCCTGAGAATGCTTTTCACAAAACGACACATAACCACATTTGAGGTCGAAACCAAAACAAAAAGGCGAGAGCTTTGACTAGCTCCAACATAATTTATCACCATTATTTCAACGCACGTTCCCAACATTTCCATTATAAAAGTTATCGTAGACTGTGATAAGCTTTCACAGCACGTCATGTGCTCACAGATCACAGATAATGATACATGTCTGGATGAGATTTAATGTTCTGTGTGAAAGATTCACCTCAAAGATTTGTTAAAATAGTCTGATAATGTCACTTTTTCATTTACTTTCAGTTTTTTATAAATAATAAAAGAAAAAATATAAACTTTGTTCCCTTCTAGCTATAGAGCTATAGAGCTATCACACAAGTCATTAAAAACTGAATCTAACTTTTTTCTGTGCCCGCAAATAAGACCAATATTTAATACTTTCACCAAACACATTGAAGCTTTAACAATTTAGCTTTTCACATACATTCTTTTAACAGATGCTTAACCAACTTACAAATGAAGCTCTTAAAGATTAGGAGATCTCATTTTAATCCTCAAGTGCCAAGAATTCATAAACAAGTCTGTATAATTACTTCCCCAGAAGAGGGCAATCCTGTTTCATTCAGTTCATTTGCTAATCTGAGATCCACAGTAGATCAGTCAAATGCTCATTCTACACACATTTTCATTCAGTTTTAATACACCGGCAGTACTTCTCCTTGTAATTAATGTATTTAATAAATGTATTCAAAATGTATTTAATAAAAATAATGTCAATTTTGTCCAGCAAAGAGCTAAATAAACACACAGGAGCAACACTGATAAGATCTTCATGATACACACCTTCATTTTTGTTTCCTGGAAACAATAATTGATTTGACCTATTATTATAATAGATCCAAAGCTGTAATTAAAATATAATTACCAACTAATGAATACCTTAATACCGCTCAACTTTACAACAGCTTATAAGCACATATATCAGGTGTTGTTTATATGGCCTGCATTCAGATATGTGAATCTTTGTTTTATAACATTTGCCATTATTTTTATGCACTTCTGTCGAGAAATCCATGACGTAATGCTGTTTCTTAATGTATTTGTTGTTAATGTTTTACTTATGACTCAGTCTTTTACCATTGGAAGGCGAAAAGGCAACGTCACAGACGTCATTAAATATTCATGAGCAAAGCGCTCGTCACCGAGACTTCGCTATCGGGAAGGCGCTTTCGGGGGGCGTGGCTTGACAAAAACCCGTCCAAGTGAACACACCCGGAAAGGCAGAAAATAAATGATTATCAGCAATCACGCTGTTTTTGGAACACAATTAATAAACGAAATGAAGCGGACCACTCATAAAATTATACCGAAATCTATCGATCTATCTTCTCGTTTCCTATAGATCTATCGAGTGTTGTCTATAAATGCAGGTCTTTATATATTTTTGTACATGCTGACCACAGTAAAAGACATGGTTTCAAATAGAAAGACTGACTGCTATTGATATAAATAACAATAGCTAATTAATAATAAATACGTAGGCTAACAGAATACATACATACAATATAATACATGACAATAAGCCATAACACTTCTTGACAACCTGAATATTATCAGGCTACACAAGTTACCCACATCGACATATACACTGTAAGAGGGATAAAGCTTATTTATTTTTTTAATTAAAATTTTTTTGTATTGGCTTACCTATGCCGGGAGCAGAATAGATGAAGTACAGTGCAGAAGTGGAGAGCGAGAAGAGAAATATGAGCCCGAGAAATGACCTTCTCCGAAATCTCAGATGTGTCGGCATTATACAGAGAGACGCAGATATGTTTCTTATATGTACAGATATGAATATAGATGCAGACGAGGAGCGCAAACCCGCTGTTCAGGACTGTTTCCCGCAAACCTATTCCAGAACGTGCTAGAGGAGTACCATCATGCCCATCATGTGTGTATCTGTATCTAATGGTCAGGGATAACACACTCACTCACTCACTCACACACACACACACTTACAAACACACACACATCCTCCGCTGTCTCGCTAATGAATGAAAGCGCACGGGACTGCGCGTTACGCACATATAAAGGCAGCGGTGAAGGGAGCGTCACCAAAGAAGGGAGTGTGTGAAAATTACTATGAATGGTTTTACATGATTATGTAAGTCTTCTCTCGTGGTTTTAATGGATAGGATGTAAAATACACAGGCAGGTACTGGTGCGCTCCTGTAAATCACATTTAAATTGTAATCACCTCTTAACTACATTAACATATTTATTGCTTATGTTATGGATTGTTAAAGTCCCCCTGAAGTGCCTAAAAACTGTTTTATGTGTTTTGTCATTATTTCAGTTGAAAGAGGAAGACAGTGTGGGACATATACATTAGCTCCTTCCCTTTTTTAGGCTCATTTGCCTACTCTCATATGTCCTAAACCTATATGTATTCTTTACGTGATTTCAGTGCATAGCATAAGTGTTTGCACGCACTGTCACACTGTAATGCAAAACGGATGTAACTGTTGTTGCCTTGCCAACATTATGATCATTAACATTAAACCTTCCGTTTTTCTTAACACATCTAAACTCTTCGTTCAAGCATTTCTTTATTTATTATCGAACTATTCTTATCTAATGTTTACTATTAGTCCATTTAAATACTCAGTAAATAATCATTTATTGAATTTATTAATTCAGTGTAGTGGATCTGCACTTTTTGAATTTTCATCAGAAACAATAGCTTATCTAAGAACCATATATCCATATATAATGCACCATGTGCCATAGGAAATAATTAATATGTCCCCGTGATTTCAAGCACTACTTTCGTGTATTCTATAAAGCAGATTCTCTAGAGAGCATTTGATTGGACAGATCATTTTCAAAACTGAACTTCAGGGGAACTTCAAACAATGAATAATATTTATTGTAAAATACATGAAAATCTCTGTGCCTTGTTACACACTCTTTAATCAACATCACTGTGTTGCTGGTACTTTTAAACTATGATGATGTCACATAATAATATAAAGTTAATATTCAAATAGCATAACGTCATATTCATCATTTTGTTGTTTAAACATATATTCAATTCACTATGTAATTTTACCCTGCAGAGACTGTAAACGCCGCTCGTGTCAATAAAATACAACTCCCAGTGATCATCACTACTGCAGTGTGACGTCAGAGCTTCCCTTATCAAACAGCGCGTTGTGTTACGGTATAATTTTGTAGATTTTATGTGAAATGATATACATGTGAAAACAAACATATGCTATTTACGTTTCTTTCTTTGCCTAAAGGAAAATAGTTGAAAAACACAAACTGAAAACTACATTTCCCAGAGTCCTCTTGTTTCCGGAAAACAGTGATGACGTCGCGTTTGTTCTGCGAAACATGGCTCGTGGCGACATGAGTGTAAATGTGTGATTGTAAGTGTTGTGTGTGTGTGTTTATAAGCATGAACAGTGTCAGTAATCGCGCTGTTACAGTCTGTGTGTTATTGATCGTCGTGTTAGCGGCGGCGGCGGCGGATGAAACTCGTGAAGAGTCTGTCAGTGATTCACAGAGTCACACTGATGGAGACACAGAACAGCTGGTCAGGTACATCCTTCACATATTATATCACTTTACTTTCATTTTAAACTCAATTTCAATAGATGTTATCATCATCATCCTGTCAGAACAGTGTCATGGTAACCACGATTTATCCCCTCATTGAGTTTTACTCAAAGCATTCAATTATCAACATCAAAAGTTTGGACACAACTGACAAAAATGATCTTAAAAATCTTTCAATCTGAAGCTCTTTGAAATTACTTTTGTAGACAAAAATATAATTGTGCCAACATTCTTTCATTACAAAACAATTGTAAATATGGAATACTTGGATCAAATAATGAATAAAAATCAGTCAAAAAGATCGAAATTTCTATGTGCAATAAAATTGTTCTGAATGTTCCCAGTTAAATATGTATAATGTCATTAAATGTTCTTGTGACAGGTTAAATGGCACAGAAACCTCCAGCAATGAAACGGTTCAAACACCAACAGCATTGCTCAAGCACACGACACCTGCGCCTCTTAAAAATGAGCCCATCCTGCCGGTGCAGACCGGTGTCGAAGCCCAAGAAGAAGAGCAGTCCAGCGGGATGACCATCTTCTTCAGTCTGCTAGTTATTGGTGTGTATGTCAATACAGTAATAGGATTATATGTGACTTGAGTCTATACACGAGTTATCTGGTGTTATATATAGAGAGATTCATCAGCACAGTAGTTATTTATCAGGGAACGTGTTTTTAATAAAGTTTGAAAGAGTTGTCATAGCTTTTTATCTCTGATTATTGTATTTAGGCTTTAAAAGTCATACATGTTATGTTCATTTGTAAAGAGTATCTTTAATAGAAATAATGTGTCAGTATCATAAACCTTTATTAATCAAAGAGCGGCTGTGATGCTGCTGGACTCATGGAGTTCTCTGTAATGTCATTTTATGCTGCAGTTTGATTTGTCTTCATTGTGAATAAGGGGACCAGCCGAACGTGTTTATTAGTGGGGTGTTAGTTTCATGATGTCTTGACTTTTGTAAGCATTTCGAGCAGAAATAAGATCACAGCTCATTAGTTTTGTTGACACTTGATTTTGTTGACCCGACACGGCCGTTTCTGTGACATCAGAGTGAAACTCATTGTCATGTTGTTCGCGTGGTTTTCAATTTCACAGGTTTAATGTTACAGGTTGTTGTCCCTCTGTCATCCTCTGTGCTGATGTCATCTTCCTGTGATCTTCCTGTCATCTGTTCATGTCGTTGGCATGTGTGTGTTTGTGTTGTCTGTCTGCGTCTCTGATGTTGTGTGGGTTGTGTAATGTTTTCTGTCCCCCTAAGCCAATTCTTACACATTCACAAACTCTACGTAAGACTTGTGGTAATAAGACATTGATGATGAAAACAAGATAAAATGTTAAAAGGCGTACAGTAAGAATGATTGAAGAATGATTCTGCAACTCCATTTAAAGATGTGGTCTTGTTTCTTAATGCTAGATGTGTAACTGCAAATAAGATTCATGGAAAATCATTTTTTTATTTCTTAGTTTCCATTTACAAAACGTATTGTGTGTTTATTTATGTGTTTAGTGATTTCAGAAGTGAAACTGATCTCTGACATCATTCAACATCACCAAAAAAAGTTGATGAAGAACAACAAAGTGGTCAACAAAGAACAATTCTTCCAGATATTTTCACAGTGCAGAAATCATTTCTATTGTTCAGGTTAATTAGAACCCTGAAAGTGTGAAAGACCCTGTTGTTCTTCTAATGTTGATTATTAAGGGAGAGAACCGCCAGCCAGCGCAATGTTTTGATTTTAATTTAGTTTCCTAAAGATTTAAGTTAAATGAGCTGAGTAAAGAAGGCATCAGGGCATGTGCAAATCTAATGTTTGCTTCACATCCTCATCTGACTGACTGCCTTTAATATCCCACAATCCTGTGTGTTTGCATCCACGGGGAGCGTGATGTGTTGAGCATCTAAGAAAGTGTTTGGAGAAGGGGTTTTTGTGTAGATTATATATTCCCTTTCAACAACTTTTCATTGCATTTCCACCAAAGAATTAGTAGGCCTGTTGTACTTTTTACATATTCAATTAGCGCTTTATTTAAATCTGCAATATATTTTGATTACGCTGTTTCCTGGATATAAGTGGGAGGTTTGTCATTTAGTCCTGGCTATAGCGCCACCATCCGGCAGCAGAAAGTGTGACTTTAAAAGTGTGCTCTTATAATTTAGTCAATGCTTCAGACTTGGTCAGGATAATGTTGAGACACGGCTAAAAAGGATTCTTGATATCAAAAATAGTGTTTCCATTATAATGCATCAAAAATGTAAAGTGGTGAGGTTGATTTTAACAGCAGTTTACGTTTAGGAACTACATAAAACTTTGAGTAGTAGGGCAATGTTTTGTATGGTTTGTTATCAGTTTCATGATACGAGTATTTTTATTTTGTCAGGTATATGTATTATACTGGTTCACCTGCTGATTAAATTCAAGCTGAACTTTCTGCCGGAGAGCGTGGCTGTAGTGTCTCTGGGTAAGTCTCTCTCGTCTGTTTGGACTGACCAAAGCAAATGAGTTACTTTCAATAATCTTCGATTCTATGTTGATTTTATACTGACACTGTACATATTTAAGCTTTTCCCAAGTCTTCTGCAAGCTCAATCAAATAAATATTAGACTCCATGTTTGACATTTCTTTTTCAGGTATTCTGATGGGGGCGTTTATCAAGATCATTGAGTTTCAGCAGTTAGCCAACTGGAAGGTATGATTCTGTCTGTATAAACCTGCAGTGTAATAACATCATTTGAACTACATAACTATTAACATCCATCACGACAGATTGTTGTTTATTATCATACAAACTCTACCGATCATATGTTTGTTTAGGATCACATATAGTTGTTCCAACATAATCGTTTATTTCTTTACGAAGCAAAATCTTTGCGCAGTGTTAAAAGTAAAACATTGCAATATAAATTTCATTAAAAAAGGTATAATAATTATCATTTCCATGACACATGGGACCTGATTATGAGTGCTTTATTCAGTTGATGTACAGATGTTGACTATGTCTTTATATTCACCCAAAACTATTTAATGCCATTAAATCCAGCTGAAAGATGAGAAAGTCTTTGGTGTGATCAGAGGAAATTCATTTGTCATGTGTCATGCTTCTCTTCTCTCTTTTCTCTCATTCTCTGGACTCTCTGTGTAGTTCAGATGAACATTGTTGTGTGATATGTGTGAAATGATTCTCATGGGGTCTGTGAGCTGTACAGAGATTGAAAGTTTCTGGAAGCAGAGATCATGTGGATGAACAGAGACTGCTGTTTTGTAAGAACACAGGGAACTTAAGTTTATGTTCCAAATAATGGTTTACTTTTATTGTTCCTCCTTTTAATAGTTCAGAGGTTTGTAGGTTTTATGTTTTCTCCTGCTTACATTGTCTTAATCAAATAGGGTTTTTTTTATATTCATGTTATATTAGATGCTAACTTTACACTGATAAATCTACCATTCACTCATTATTACCATCATAAAATGACAGTGTAGTCATCAGTTAACTTTCTCAAGATGTTTCATGACTTTCTGTCTGCCATGTAACACAAACTGAAATATACTGAATGGATTATTATGTTATGTTATGTATAATATATTGCTGGAGCACCAAACAGACCAAAATGAAAGGTTGCAACAAATTGGTGTACACCCAATATACATTTACATTGAGTCATTTAGCAGACGCTTTTATCCAAAGCAACATACAAATGAGAGAAACAAAAGAAACAATTAAAACAACAAAAGAGCAGTGTTGTGCACAAGAGTAGAGAGAGAAGCAGGAGTTTGTGTTATTATTATTATTGGCTCAGGTGTTGATGAAAGAGACTAAAGATTCAGCCGTTCTTGTAGCGATTGTCTCAAAATGTGTGTGAATGTGTCATTTTTGGGATGGGACCACAAAAAGTCGTTCACTAGCAAAACACAAACAATTGGACGGCATATAAATCAACACAAACAAATATGCTTGAGTTTAAACATAAATCGAGTAACCGATCACGTAACTTGTCAACCCTAGATACCTTGCTACAGAAGAGACAGATAGCTCTGTCTTCATCAGTCTCCCATCACGCTTCATCCTTAATGTCTCTCTTACCACGTCACATATTAAATCTCATGTGTTGAATTATGACCCGAGGACTGGCGCTTTTATGGCTTGTCAGGGATTTTTAGCAAATAAATATATAACTGGCCAGTTTGTGCCAGGAACATGTCTCAGGGCTATATGTCATTCTGTTGTCATGTCACAGCTTCAGATGGACACCATGCATTTATAACCGCCTGTCCATATGCTTTGGTTTCATTATTCCCGTTCTGTTTGGAATGAACAGATATTTTCGCTTGTCAATGTACATATTTGGTTTTCTTTCCTCCGTTGATCTTACTGTTGTTCAGAAGGTGACATATCAAACACTGATGTAGCCTTGAGCTTTTACCTTACTTAGCTTTTGGCTCAGAACTGTCCTTCAGTTTAATCTGAGGTTGATGTTCAGAGAGCTTGACTACAGTGAGTCCTATAGACCTCAAACCTTCGTGTGCTTCAGTGCTTGGAGGTGATCTTTAACAGTCCTGCCTTTTCTTTCTGCTTCATGTTCAGTGTGGACCTGTACCAAGATACCAACAGATCAGGTTAATGTGTTTAGATTGATCATGTTTCTGTATTGTTGTAAAGACGGATCCAGGTCTTCTTTTTTTCAGGAACTTGAAGAATGAGATCAGGCACACTGTGAAACATGTTGCTCTGGTGATTATATCCATGACGTGTGTTTTGTACACATGCCATTAATTATCTGTTGAATCAACAGCAATCTACATTGTACCAAAGAGTACACAAAAGGCACACAACGTATTCTCTCGTTCTGTTTGTAAGATGAAGACATAGAAGATCATGACCGTTGATGTTTTTTTGGTAACATTTTATTAAAAAGACAACCGTAGACCAATCATAAAGAATATTTGATATATAATACTTTGGAACCCAGAGATAATCATTGTATATACTGAACATGTTTTGAAAATCCAGCAATTGAAAAAAAGAGCTATAATGCAGAAGTGTCATTAACCTCTTCTAAATAATAATGATGGAAACATCATCAAAGCACATACATGCTTTATGGTAAATCAGTTCAGGCAGTTTCAGGTGAACACTAAGAATTCACTAATGTACACACATTAAAATATTTAATATCCAACCTTGATCTTTATTTAAGGAAAGCAGAGATAAATGCTATATATATCATCCAGCTCAATTCAGATCTGTTTTACAGTAAAATTGTGATGGCCACCATGTACGTGTTCAAATGTCAAAACTGTGCAGATGTTATTTGTAATATAACATCATCATATTTATTTCTCTCACAGGAAGAAGAGATGTTTCGTCCCAATATGTTCTTCCTTCTGCTATTACCACCGATCATTTTTGAATCCGGATACTCATTGCATAAGGTAAAACTGACTTTAAAATCATTTTTACTTTAATTTTTTAGAAGTTTTGAAACGGTATTAAAAATACAACATACAAAAAATATATCACAAGATTTACTTAACATAGTATGTCATTTTGCAAGCCAGTTATTTAATGAATAATTCACCTAAAAATGAAAGTTCATATTTTACACTAATGCTGTTTCAGGTGTTCTTCAGTCGAACACAAACAGATTGTTTTAGATAAACACATGACTGTGCTTTTGGAGCTTCACCGTGTTGTGTGCTATTTAAGGACATTAAATGATGGCATTTATATGTCAAATTTGTGTTTAACTAAAGAAAGAAAATCATATGAGTTCAAATAGTTCTCTTGTGTGTGTAAACTATTTCTTTACCTTTTCTTTATCGAGATCTACAAAGTCTACGAAGATCACTTTTAAAATGATATTTAAATAGATTTTTCTTAAACAGTATGTGGCTTTTTGTACATGAATCAGTACACATACAGTATATTACGCTGTGCTATTGTATTTCTGTCCAAGCAGCTTATAGTTGAAATGTGAATACATTCATAAAAAGATCTTTGAGGATGTATTCTTTTACATACGGTGTTCAACACCACCATATTTTGATGTATTTCTCCCTGGGTGTCCTAAAAAAACATATCAACTAATTTAACATGACATCACAATATGTGACTAAAAATTTGATTTGATGGTTAAAAAAATGTATGCTAAAAGAAAACAAGAAAATTCACGTGTGACGCATGTGTGCCCGCTGCTGGTTAGTGTTAGGAAACAAATCAAACTAGATTTAAAGATAGAAATGACACTGTCAACTGTGTTTAAACCTCTTATAAACACATTATAAACCTGTACATTTGGATGTTTTTAAACAATCAAACTTTTTTTTCTTTGGTAAATTAACTTTAATTGTTGCACCAATATAAACAGGCTTTCTTTGTTTTATTCATCAGGGTAATTTCTTCCAGAACATCGGCTCAATCACATTATTCGCTGTCTTTGGGACGGCCATCTCAGCATTTATAGTGGGTGGAGGAATCTATTTTCTTGGACAGGTATGTAAATAACACTGTGTCTGTTCATGCATTACAACCAAAAATGACCAAAACTTAAAGTGCAATAATCATAGCAAGAATTTCACCTACTTTTAATGCTTTTATAATAGAAAATGTTTGTGTAGTTACGTTGTATTATTTATAGGGACAAAACACTAGAAACACTAGTCTCAAATAATGTCTTTCTTAAAGCAAAAAAAAGAACAGAATTATTGACATTTCTCTTCACATTACATGACTTTTACAGGTAATAAAATAATGCCTTTATAGAAAATTAAAGTGATAATTTAGTCTTAAATATTATATAGATTTAATAGTGCCTTCTGATCTTGTAATAAGAGATTTTCGAGAGAATAAGAGTCTGAGCAAGGTGAAAGTATTATTTGTATATATCTGTATATCCATACGTGTTACTGTCATCAGCAGATTAAAAATCCATTCATGATGAGATGCATGTTATCCTGTGCTGACACAATCAGGCACTTTGTTGAAATAAATGTTAAATGTTGATATCCTTCTGAGGTACCTTTTTGAAATAGAGATGTGGGTGTCTACAGGCAAAAGTGTTTTTAACTTGCACAGATTAGGATTAATGCCGTGTTCACACTAGACTTTTCGTTCCATCGACTTCCATAAACACACAGACTGAAAATGCTCATGCAATATCATTTTGCATTTCTCTGCGTTCCAAACATCACGTTTGATGAACTCTGACCTGTGATTTCATATTACATCATAACATGTAACCAACAGAAGACCAACAGAGATTCTCCGCTAGTTGGAGAAAATAATAATAAAGATTTTGTACAATACGTCTTTAAAATAAAGTGAAATAAATGTGTGGATACACACTGCATAAAAAGTTTCAAGTGTGAGCGCCCCATAAGAGTCCTGTAAGACCGACTGCAATGAATGTTGATGTTCGCTCAGTAATAATGTGACTCTAGTGTCTTGAGGAATGAAAAGAATGAGACTTCTGTTACAATATGTGGGAAAGTCACAGCCGCTCTCCACCCACATTTATAAACATGTTGACTCGCTTCCGTTTACAAAAACAGACCTGTCTGCTTGCTTTACAATGGACAGCAGTACAATAATGATCACTTGCATCATGTTTATGTTAGGTGTGTAGTAAAGAAATGGAAGTTTGACACGTGCTGGAGAAGCACTGGAACATTTTGATCATTATCAGTGGCAGTTAATGAAGATATGCAACTACAGATCAGATCTATACATCACAACAGACATATTCAGTGGATATTGTGTTTTTCTCAGAAAGCAAAACATATACATTTAAATAAAATAAGATGCTTCATGATGCCAAAGAAGAACTGTTTTTGTCTAAATGGTTCTGAAGAAGCTTTCCGCTTTACTATAGTTACTATAGTTTATTGTGGAAAATAATAGTTCTTTAGACTTTTTTTTTTTACTTTATCATTTTTGATAGGAAAGTGTAGAGAGACAGGAAGTGATTTTGGAGGAGAGAGAGGGTAATGGGTTCGGAAAGGACGCCAGAGCCGGGATTTGAACTCGCGTCGCACATGCGTCTGGAGCACTGTCTGCTCACCCACAGGCTCCGACGTTCTTTAGACTTTTAAATCCTTTTTGACTTTGAGGAATGTTCTTTGGAGAAGCAAAAATGGTTTCTCTTTATTTCTAGGAGAGCAGTTGTTTTCCAAACCCTTGACATACACTCCTAAAAATAAAGCCGCTGGGATTTCAGGTCCCAAAGATCTGTTCAGTCCAATGTTCTTAAAAGAACTGTTTCTTGCTTACCTCTTTTATTTATACTTTCGTGAAACAGAAAGATTCTGTGGATGTTAAATATTCTTTATGGTACTATTGAGACTAAGCTACTATGGTGTATAAAGTTACTATCATTGTACACACTCCTGAATAATCTTATTTAAAGATGTTGATTAAAGTGTCATTAAAATTCAGCTTTAAATTGATTTATTTTACATTTTATTGTTTTCAGTTGGTTTATTTCCTGTATTAATTGTGAACTAAGTAAAGTTTATGTAGTGGTTTGTCTAGTTTATCCTGTTGGCACACCTTAACAGCTCCTCTTGTGGGATTTCTCCACAATGATTGTAATGTATTAATGTGCTTTTCTTACACAGGCTGACGTCATTTACAAGATGACAATGACAGACAGGTGAGGCATTTCTACATGTTTCCTTGTGTGACATCTGAATATTGAGGCACTTCCAGTACACATAAAACGTTGTGCAGTTTTATGCTAAAATCATTTAATTAACCCAAAATATTAAGTAAAAAGAACTTTTGCTTTATGTTGCTCTTTCTCTGTTTTTTCTCTAGTTTTGCGTTTGGTTCTCTGATCTCGGCTGTGGATCCAGTGGCCACTATCGCCATCTTTAACGCACTGAACGTGGATCCTGTGCTTAATATGCTGGTGTTTGGAGAGAGCATCTTAAACGACGCCGTCTCCATTGTGTTAACAAAGTATGAAGCGCCAGACTCTCTTTATATTCAATGAAAATGATTTTACACTAATGTGGGTGCTGATGTATGAACTGATGTCCAGTCTGGCCTGAAAAATCACCTCCGTACAAACCACTGCTCATCTCAAATCACTAAATTATTAGTTGCTCCTCTCTGCCCTGCCTTTCTGAAACGAGTCGAGTTTTACAAAGCTCGTCGTTCTGAAAAGCATGGTGTGCACTGTAATTGGCCCTAATACCGTGAGCATGTGATGAAAATGTTACAGTGACAACAATATAACAGGGAGAATAAAAGGTACACCTTCTTTGCGTGTACATTTGGGCAGTTAGGAAACTTTACTACCACATAGTGATGTAGAAATGTGGGGCGTGTTTGAACTAGGTGTTTTAGCACAGCAGAACACATCAGAACACAGGAGAACACATCAGAACACAGGAGAACACATCAGAACACAGGAGAACACATCAGAACACATCACAACACATGAGAACACAGGAGAACACATCAGAACACAGGAGAACACATCAGAACACAGGAGAACACATGAGAACACAGCAGAACACATCAGAACACATCAGAACACATGAGAACACAGCAGAACACATCAGAACACAGGAGAACACATCAGAACACAGCAGAACACAGCAGAACACATGAGAACACAGCAGAACACATGAGAACACAGCAGAACACATGAGAACACACAGAACACATGAGAACACAGCAGAGCACATGAGAACACAGCAGAGCACATGAGAACACAGCAGAGCACATGAGAACACAGCAGAACACATGAGAACACAGCAGAGCACATGAGAACACAGCAGAACACATGAGAACACAGCAGAGCACATGAGAACACAGGAGAACACATGAGAACACATCAGAACACAGCAGAGCACATGAGAACACAGGAGAACACATCAGAACACAGCAGAGCACATGAGAACACAGGAGAACACATGAGAACACATCAGAGCACAGGAGAACACAGCAGAACACAGGAGAACACAGCAGAACACAGGAGAACACAGCAGAACACAGGAGAACACAGCAGAGCACATGAGAACACAGCAGAGCACATGAGAACACAGCAGAGCACAGGAGAACACAGCAGAACACAGGAGAACACAGCAGAACACAGGAGAACACATGAGAACACAGGAGAACATATGAGAACACAGGAGAACACATGAGAACACATCAGAACACAGGAGAACACAGCAGAGCACATGAGAACACATGTGAACACATCAGAACACAGGAGAACACAGCAGAGCACATGAGAACACATCAGAACACAGGAGAACACAGCAGAGCACATGAGAACACATCAGAACACAGGAGAACACAACAGCACATGAGAACACATGTGAGAACACAGAAACACAGCAGAGCACATGAGAACACATCAGAACACAGGAGAACACAGCAGAGCACATGAGAACACAGGAGAACACAGCAGAGCACAGAACACAGGAGAACACATGAGAACACAGCAGAGCACATGAGAACACAGGAGAACACATGAGAACACAACACAGCAGAGCACATGAGAACACATGAGAACACACAGCAGCAGAACACATGAACACAGAGCAGAACACAGCAGAGCACATGAGAACACAGCAGAGCACAGGAGAACACAGCAGAACACAGGAGAACACAGGAGAACACATGAGAACACAGGAGAACATATGAGAACACAGGAGAACACATCAGAACACAGGAGAACACAGCAGAACACATGTGAACACATCAGAACACAGGAGAACACAGCAGAGCACATGAGAACACATGTGAACACATCAGAACACAGGAGAACACAGCAGAGCACATGAGAACACATCAGAACACAGGAGAACACAGCAGAGCACATGAGAACACATGTGAACACATCAGAACACAGCAGAGCACATGAGAACACATCAGAACACAGGAGAACACAGCAGAGCACATGAGAACACATGTGAACACATCAGAACACAGGAGAACACAGCAGAGCACATGAGAACACATCAGAACACAGGAGAACACAGCAGAGCACATGAGAACACATCAGAACACAGCAGAGCACATGAGAACACATGAGAACACAGGAGAACACAGCAGAGCACATGAGAACACATCAGAACACAGGAGAACACATGAGAACACAGCAGAACACATCAGAACACATGAGAACACATCAGAACACAGGAGAACACAGCAGAGCACATGAGAACACAGCAGAGCACATGAGAACACATGTGAACACATCAGAACACAGGAGAACACAGCAGAGCACATCAGAACACAGCAGAGCACATGAGAACACATGTGAACACATCAGAACACAGGAGAACACAGCAGAGCACATGAGAACACATCAGAACACAGGAGAACACAGCAGAGCACATGAGAACACATCAGAACACAGCAGAGCACATGAGAACACAGGAGAACACAGCAGAGCACATGAGAACACATCAGAACACAGCAGAGCACATGAGAACACAGGAGAACACATGAGAACACAGGAGAACACATGAGAACACAGCAGAACACATGAGAACACATCAGAACACAGCAGAGCACATGAGAACACAGGAGAACACAGGAGAACACAGGAGAACACAGGAGGCATCTCAGGATGTGCTTGTGCACACTGCAGTGAGAGAGGATGTGCAAACACAGAAAAACTCTTCTGATTGGCTGTGTTCTGTAATTGATTGTTACATCACGCCCCTTTATCATATCATATTGTGTCACGTTTGGTTAGGACACGGTGTAATATTCATGACTTTCATCGAATGAGATCGCTGTGTGTCACAGAAATCGAAAGCGTTCCTAAAATCGAGTCCTCCGTCACTCGTCACATATCACTGTCACAGCTGGTTATTAACATGGAAAAGATTGGAAAGCATCGTGGGTCGTGTTTGGTTAGGCCCTGGTGTGTGAAGACTTTATGTCATCTGCACAACCTTCATGCTCTTTCTCTAATGTGTTTTTTCTTTGGATCTTGACGGCCACAGTCCTCTTTCATTATCTGTAGAAGAGCAGCGTGAACAGTTTTGGTTTTTCAGCAGCATACAGTGATGGTGATGACTGCGTTTAGGATATTTTTATAGTGCTTTCTTGAAGATGCTCATGTTGGAGCATCTTTGCAGCACCTGTCTCGGCCATACTGTTCTTAAAAAACACCTTCAGTGTACCGTAAGACACAAGCTTTACTTGTCTAATTGATGGTGTGAAAAAATCTTTTAAGCTTCCCAAGCCATTTACAAAACTGTGAGATTGAATCAGAAGAAGATCTTGGCAGATTTTGTGAAGATGTGTTTTTCCAGGATTTGTTTTCACTGAAAAAACTGCTGAAAAATACCTGACCTGTTAATGAGATTTATTTTTCAATCAAAGATATTGAATATGAATTTAAGGTGACATCTGCTTCTTAACATATCAAATATATTTTATAAGAATATTCCAATCCAGTCATCATTGATAAAATCTTGAAGTTCATTCAGTCAACACTTTTAAGGTTTTCTTAAACGCCTCGTCTCTGTTGCGGTTGTCTTAATCTAGGAATAGTTTATAAGATCTGTTCCTCAGTAAGTCAGTACATCCTTTCCTTCTTAACATAAGTGAGAAATGACTCAACAGTACATTCACAGTCGAACCGTTTTGTGTTTGGACATGTCCGGCTCATATTGTGCAACATCTGAACGTCTTTCCTCTCCTCGGTGATTGACAGGAGATTACAGCGGTGGATTTAGATTAAGATGGTGGAGTTGGTCCTGAATCTGCTGAGCATGACTGAATGAGATCCATCAGCTTAACATGCACTTCATCTCACTTACTGTGTTTCATTCATCAGATATAAAGTCATTTGGTGACATGAATGACACGGAAAGACATTTGTGTTTGTGAATGTTGTTCAGACAGTGATTTAGTTTATATGATAGTTCAGTGTGCTTTTCCATGTGAGGTGTTTGGACTACTGTAAAATGAAAAGATCCTTGAGGAACCATTGAGGTCCTTGAGGTTCTTTACACAGGTGGAACCGTCAGGAGAACCTTATGGCACTTTTTTGTTACAAACGACGGCTTCCGTTTACAATCTTTACAGTTCTTGCAAAAACATCCTTTAAGCACTTTAAATAGAGTTCTGGAGATCCTCCTGACGGTTCTGCCGGTGTGACAGTGTGAAGAACCTCAAATGGTAGAGTTTGACTTAAATCTGATCCAGGATCTGAATTTCACGCTTCTGTGATCAAAATGTAATTCTTCATGTGCAGAGGTGTTATATGAACGTGACACCTAACATCTAGATAACATCTCCTGACAAACAAGTTCAACAAGAACACTGAGACAGATCATCAACTCCTGATATACTGTTGTGTGTGTGTTTAGTTTTCATCATGTCTTATCTTTTCTCATTTATTCTCTTCTCATTTTCTTCTCTTTTATCTCGTCTCTTCCTTCTTAGTTTTATCCTGGTCTTCTGTTTTTATTTAGTCTCTTGTTGTTTTTTCATCACATCTCAATTTGTCTCATCTGTTCTCATCTCTTCTTATTATATCTCATCCTGTCTCATCATACCTCTCTCATTTCTCATTCTCATCTCATTTTCTCTTTTATCTCTTCTCATCTCTCCGATAAAACCGTCCATAAATCTCATTTTCTCATTTTTCACGTCTCATCATGTTTCTGTTCTGGTTCTGTATGTGTAGCATGATGGTCTGAGGTTTCACTGAAGTGTTGCTGTGTAAAATGATCTCATGTATAATAGATAAGTGTGAGGATCTGCTGTTATCAGCTGTTTGTGTGTTTCCTAGAAAGCAGCAGCTCATGTCTGCGTGTCATGTTACATGCGTCAGGTCTCAAACCGTCTCCGTCTGATGAAACCTTTCTTCTTTTATTATTATCATTTAGGACAAATATAGAGGGAAAGGTTCAGTCTGTCACGGTCCCTCGATGATCATCTCATCTTGTATTAAATATTCACTCAACTTTTGCGCTGTTTTAACTTTGTAATATTACTGTGATCAAAAGGGGGTTCAGATCAAATAAAGTCAATTAAAATCATCAGTGAAACACGTGTAAATGAGGGTTTTTCCTCATCTACTCCCCCTGCTGACATTCTGTTGAAGATTAAAGAGATTGATACTCATGAAAATCAAATTGATAAATACAATACAGATACTCTGACAAACATTACATTTTTTTAATTTCCTTCAATATATAATGCATTTAGTCCACACATAATTCATCTGTTTTCTGTGTTTCCTTTGGTTTCACATTCACTTATTTTTCCAGTATGATTCCAGTTGTAGATGTTATTAGACAGACACTGTGTTGAGAATAATGATGGTTTATGTGTGTGTTGTTGTTAATCTTTCAGTACAGCCGAAGGGTTTGCCGGATCAGACGTCTCGACCGGCTGGGAAACCTTCCTGCAGGCCCTCGGTTACTTTCTGAAGATGTTCTTCGGTTCGGCTGCTTTGGGCACGCTCACCGGTCTCATCTCTGCTATTGTATCCTTCAGATCGCTTCAATTCACTTATTTATATTAACATTTCTTTCTATTGGACAAATGCTGTAAGATTTTTATGAAGCACTACCTTGAAATCGTATCTAATGAATTATAGAATGGCTCATGTCTTGTGGGATGAGTTTTCTGAACAAGTGCATGTAGGTGTTGAAACACTTTGACCTGAGGAAGACTCCATCACTGGAGTTTGGCATGATGATCATATTTGCCTATCTGCCGTACGGCCTCGCTGAAGGCATTAAACTCTCGGGTGGGTCTGAAGCTCTCCGTTCATCCTAGTCTAGAGACATAAAACATATGCGTGTGATGACTGAATGATGAATGTGATGTTTTTCTGGTTTCTGTAGGTATCATGGCCATTCTGTTCTCAGGTATCGTCATGTCTCATTACACTCATCATAATTTATCTCCGGTCACTCAGATCCTCATGCAGCAGACGCTTCGGACAGTAGCCTTCATGTGCGGTCAGTATCTCACACACCGCATCTCTACATCTCCGGTCAACATCAGCACTAAACGCTCTTCTTTTCTCCACAGAAACGTGTGTGTTTGCCTTCCTGGGTCTGTCTATCTTCAGTTTCCCTCATAAGTTTGAGCTGTCTTTTGTCATCTGGTGTATAGTGAGTGAACCCATGAAGCTTGTGTGTTTCTTATCTGTTGTCCGTCTGACTCTTCTTCAAAAGAATCCAAGCTTTTACATTACAAATGCACAATCAGATACTGATGAAGATAATATTATGATGTCATGTATCACGGCTCAACATTTGCAAAAGTAGTTTGCAACACACACTATAGTAAACAGTAAAATGTCTATCCAGTTTGTTTGTATGTGTTTGTCATGTTGTGTGTTTCTGTCACAGGTTCTGGTTCTTCTGGGTCGGGCTGTGAATATCTTTCCTCTCTCCTTCCTGCTCAACTTCTTCAGAGATCACAAAATTACCCCCAAAATGATGTTCATCATGTGGTTCAGTGGTAAGAAGACCTAAAACATGTGAATGCCTGATGTTTTATTATGATTATAATATAGCTTTTTTATATAATATTATATTCATTAATGTCAAATCAAATGTGGCGTCGTGCCGATGACGTCAGATGTCATTGGTGAGATCTGAATATCACGTGAGACGTAGTCAGAAAATTGAGGTAAACCTAGACGTGTGGGGTGGCATGAGAGTGAGGAAAGAGAAAGAAAAGAAGTGTTTGTTTTGTGAACTGCTTCACTAATATTATATCATTTGCCAGTGGTTCTTTAATGACATTCACATTTTAATGTCCCAAATGTTGTCGTCTTTGTTTGATTTTCACACATTAGTCGTATCATTTGTTCATATCAATGTGACTTTTTTCAGTCGTATTCAATAGTTCTGCAGAATAATAAATGAATAAAAACTGCATGTGTAATAATTGTAAACCACACATTATTCTGCAGGATGCTCTATATCAGTACATGCTGTCAGATCTGCTCATGTCTCCAATCTGTATTCTGTGCTCAGGTTTGCGAGGTGCGATCCCATACGCCCTGAGTCTTCATCTGGGTCTGGAGCCCATCGAGAAACGTCAGCTGATTGGCACCACCACTATAGTCATCGTTCTCTTCACCATCCTGCTGATGGGGGGCGGGACCATGCCGCTCATTCGCATCATGGACATCGAGGAGAGCCAGTCACGCCGCAAGAACAAGAAGGACATTAACCTGAGCAAAACTGAGAAAATGGTTCGCAAATTTTTCTTTTTGCATTATTTGCTTCATTGACCTGTACTAACACATACATTACACACATCCATT
Organism: Beaufortia kweichowensis; assembly: GCA_019155185.1. NCBI lineage: Eukaryota > Metazoa > Chordata > Actinopteri > Cypriniformes > Gastromyzontidae > Beaufortia > Beaufortia kweichowensis. Next base: position 14,978,286 of record CM032810.1, read on the forward strand.
ACTGTTGAGATGGAGTTGCAATGACAACTGAGGAAACAGCAAAGCATGCCAGTAATATTTCAGTTCTGTATCAGATGTACCGAGACGCCTCAAGAGCCTGTCAGTCCTGATACAGATATGACTACAGCATGATAGACGTTCATCATCTCACAGGCTCTTTATCTGACAGGGTAACACCATCGAGGCGGAGCATTTATCTGAGCTGACAGAGGAAGAGTATGAAGCTCAGATTTTTCAAAGACAAGATCTCAAAGGCTTTCTGTGGCTTGATGCCAAATATCTGAACCCGTTCTTCACCCGTCGACTCACGCAGGAGGTAAGAACACATCAGTCCGGTGTTTACATGCATGTCTTATCTGTCATATGTTTGCTGTAAGTTAAGCATCATTGGTCATCACACATCACAGTGTGTTGTGATATACGATATTAGACTTTCTTTTGCTTGGAAATATTCCATAAACTTACACCAAAAGTTTCACACTTTTAGACTTTAAGAACACCTTAATAAACAAAGCAGGACTCGTCTTTTCTTCAGAAAATCACTCTTACACATTATTTTTAAGGACCTGCTGCATGGGCGAATCCAGATGAAGACACTGACTAATAAATGGTATGAAGAGGTGCGTCAGGGTCCGTCAGGCTCGGAGGATGAGGACGATGAAGCAGAACTGCTCTGAGCGGTGATGAAACTCTCTTTATCTCCTCTGATGCTCTTTAACAGCAATCACCACCTAAATGCTTTATATAAATGGAAATAATATCGCTAGACGTCTGAAGAGTACACGAGGAGAAAAAGGAAAAAATAATCAGCAATATTTCATACCTTCCTGCCATTTTTTGGAACGTCGTCATTTACATGTAACGTATTTGTTGGTATTTTTTTGTCCTGTACAGGGAAATGACATCAATGAATGTGTGTTTGACACATTTGTGTGTTTCTTTTTTGGAGTATTTATTGTGTTTTTATTTATAGATGAGAGTTAAAGGGGTCTTTTATACTGTACTTTGACACTGTACTTTCTACTGGGTTTATAAATAATTCTAGTGAAGATGAAGGGATGTATTTGTATACATAATAACTGTAAATTAAATATAATGAACTGGAATGGGGAATGGTATAGAATAAATGTGAATAAATTATGGATTATAAGATCTTTTAAGCAGCTGTGTATGGTTGCAAATGTTTAGTGCATGAAAATGACCATTACCAAAGTCTGAAGAATAATGCAAAGACATTTGTATTTGTAATAAATTTTACTTGAACTGTTTATTTATAATATATAATAATAATATGTAATATTTTGAATGTGCTTGTAATTAATCTGAAATCTTATATAGAATCAAATTATGTTTTTTGCTTGTTTTTATTTATTCCTCACCACAAACTACAACAAGCAATGGATTAGATACTCATCTAACCTCCTATCTCATATCTTGCCATGTTGTTTAAAGTTATATAGTAATATAAAATAAAATAAATATTTAAAACAATAATACAAATAAAATGGAAAATGTGTGGTTCTGATCGCCCACAAGATGGCAGCAAACCCATGAAGATGACAGTGAGATTGATCAGTCGTGAGTCTGATCATATCTGATCTCTTTCTACAGAGCAGAACATGAACAATGGATCAGACTTGTTTTCATTGTGCCATTTTTACAAGCTTGTCTGCTCTTGCATTTTTTTTCATTATCTTTACATTTAAATATTTGGCAGATGCTTTTATCCAAAGTGACTTACAGCGCACTATACAATATGTTTATTATGAGTATGTGCAATCTCTGGGATCAAACCCACGACCCTGCCGCTATGCACTTACTAACTGAACCACGGGAAAGCCTCTAGTTTTATACAAAAAACAAGGCATATGCACAAATGATGGCTCTGAAATCTGTGTGTGTCTCTGGGATTGATGGAGAGAAGCGACTTTAAAAGTGTGCATGTGCACAAACTAATGGTGTTAGAAATGGCAAAACAGCCTATTTTACCTGTAAATTATCTTTAATAACCACCTTCTTCTCTAATTCAGCATAACTATGAAGTTAATTAAACAATCTCATTTGTACACATAGATTTAACCTGGTTGTTTGGACCTGATTCCTAAAAGAGAGAGAGATAGAGAGAGAAATATTTATTTTGTTTTTAATCTAACATTTATTAAATTATATTTAAATTATTATTCATTCATATGTTTATTCATTTTATTCCTTCTTATCTTATTTATTATTTATAATTTATTTTTAATATTTTATTTCACAAATGTTTGATTTATTGAAATGAAACTGCATGTTTCCATTTATTGCAAAGTTTGACATGAACTACAGCAGATAAAAGGCAGTGTGCTGATGGACTTTAGTCTACAGTATACAGTATATATTCTGTTATTTCACTTCATTTTGGTGACGTGATATAAAACTGTAATGCGGTCGACAGACCTGGAACTACTTCATGTTTGAAAAATTGTTTGAAAAATAATGCACAACACATTTAAAAACCAATCAGAACAAGGCACGGCTAGAGAACTCCAGACCTGTAGGGTGTTGATCACATGACAGGGTGAAGGTTTGGAGGCTGTGGCCAACGTATATGTCATGTATGTTATATGCACGAATAGAATAGAATAGAATAAAATACAATAGAATACAATACAATACAATACAATACAATTGAATACAATAAAATATGCACATATTCTATCATTCTATCATGTGCTGTTATTGTTCATGTTATCTGGAGTATGTTATAATGTTCTGCAGTAAATTACTGCTCACTGATGATCCACACTTTTCATTGAGGTGATTTACAGATATAAACATGTATGATTCATTCATTCATTCATTCAGAGAGTATCAGTCAGTTCCTGTGTTTCACTGACTCACGCTTGACTCAATAACTGTGAATCAGATTTGAGAAATGGCAAAGGATTGTGTCTCCGCTCCACCCGCTATCTCTGTTTGTGTGATGGCTACCGTGTTTGTGTATGAATGTTCATTTGTGTACCTGATACAACAGGAACAAGATATTACTTAGACATCTGCCATTAGCACAGTCCAAACACAAACAAACAAATGATTTATAGTGTGATATACTGTGTGTGTGTGTCGCATGTAAAAACAAGACAGACACTTTGACAAAGATAAGATGCCAGTTTAATAAGACACCAAAAAGTGTGTTTTTCTAACCAGGATGCTGATGGGAAACAGCAAAAAATCAGAGTCAGATGGATTCCAGTCCTTCATAACTTATAATAAAGTTTACCCACTTTCAAATTTCAGAAGAGCTCATTTATAGTTAATAGTGAACTAATGTTTTATGATAACACAAGCAGTTGACTCATAATGACTCGTCAAGTAAAGAGTAAGAATGGAGGAATTAGTCATGTTGAAACGATGCTCTCATTTACATGCTATCCTCTTTAAGTGGCATGAGTTTGCATTTAAAGCCTGTCTCCATTGATCAAATGGCCTATTGTTAGTTTGGTAATATGGGGACACGAGAGACTATGCTAAACGCTGCTGTGCTGTTACTTGTATTTGCAAGATAATATGTCTATTGAGTCGAGCAGGATTGCAGTATCACACCTTGTTTTGTCCTGTAAATGTAAAGAATGTTTAGTGTATATCTTTTAACAGGAAAAGACCGGCTTCTCAGACACTGTAAACGGATTTACCCCCTTTTCACTCTTTAGAGTTTTCATTTTAAATGCAGTTGCTCATTATTATTTACAACAGAGCACTGTCATTCATGATAATGATTCACAATGTTGTTACTAAGGTTTTCATCATACTGTTTTTAAATTAGTCAGGTAAAGTGCTGTTTTCAGAATTGTCACATTCATAAATGAAAATGAAAATAAAAAACGATTTGATGTTCTTTAAAGAGTCATCTCTTCTTCATTTGTTGGGTATTATTGCTTTTGGTTTGTGTATTTTAATTCACAGAAATCCTACAAAGTATATTGACACTCTAAAATGTGTGATGTTTTTTGTCACATTCATAACACATGTATATTTCCATTTTTTATATAACTCGTGCATAGACTGATATTTTTCTGATGTCTGGACTCTATCAACAGGACTTAATAAAATAAAAACAGATGATTCAATATATTGATCATAAATAAATTCTGTATAAAATCATATTTCAAGATTCATCTACTTTCGACCTAATAAGATTGTCCTACTATGACCTAATACGTTTTAATTCTGGAAAAATAAACTGCTTCTTTACAAATGAACTTTATTGTTAAATGAACTGATATATATGACATGTGCCGGTGATTATATGTGCTTATTCCACAATACGGCAATCATCACATTTTATGACTCTAACAGGATGCCTGCCATATGTCTGTCACTTGCCAAAAAAGTATAAATGTAGGAAATTAAAAAACGATGAATCAGATGATTGCATGACTCAGGTTTGAGCTTGTGACCCCAAATTTATATATTTGTGCGGCTTTCATTCATACAGTCGGTTTTCAATTGACTACCCATACATAGAAAAGTTGAATATATAAAAATTGAATTGAATTTTTATAAAAAAAAATGGAATTTGGGCATTGGCTACAATTTAGCTAAGAACATAAACAATCTAATAATGTTATCAAGACTATTATTTTTGTAATAAAGTGCTCTCAAGTTACCGCACAAAAATAGTAGTAAAGAATAAAACACATCGCAATGCATCTCTACAAGGTAATGAAAATATTATTGAATATCTTACAAAAATGTTTTTAATCTTTCCTTTAAGCGGTGGGCTGGCTCGTCAGCATGCGTCATCATGACTGACAGGACAATCCACCAGTTCAGCCTATAGTTTATTTAATATTCAAACAGAGCCCCTCCCACTTGTCTCCGCCTCCCGTGAGTGTATTTCCCGTGTGGAAGTGCTCGTGAAATGCCCCTCAATCTCTTTCTTTCTTTCACACAGCTCGCGCTGTTTGTGCACGCGCCGGACTTCCCCGCGAACGGCTTCTTTTAAAGGGTAAGCGGTTCAATTAAACACATTTTATTTTTCTGTTTATTATCTTTTTCCTCTACAGTAGAAAAGTGAGTTTTTTGTTTATAAAGGCGAGATTAGGTCATAGTTTACAGATTGGCGCGCTCACGAGGCGCAGTGTATTATTTATGAGAAGTTACAGTGAATAGAGCAGTTTGTGTCATTCACAAAGAAACAGTTTTTTTCTATTGTTATTATTATTATTATTATATGCAGACGCTTAAAACGTTTTTAAAACCCATAAAGGTGTTTCATATTTCGATGTTTCGTGACGTGCCCGCGGTGTAAACACCACCTCGATGTGTTCACGCGTTCGGGGATTTAAAAGGGCGCGAATCTCGCGCGGTGTGTTCATGTTCCGGTTCGCGCATCCGTGCAAACGGCCGCTCGCCTTTAGCGGTTTAAATACCCACAGCGACGATCTCTGTTCGTTCCCTATCGAGGTATCTTAACCATCTGCACTCCACAGTGCGCTTTTTCTGTACGCTATTGAAACGAGTGTGCAGTAAGCCGTGCGCGTTCTCGTGAGTTCAGGCCTAGCAGCGCGTGTTGTAAACAAACGAGAAGCCGGTCGGTCTGCGCGCTCCTCCGCCGCCGCTCCCGCTGTAAAGTTCATTTCCGAGAAGCGATCGCGTGCTCGTGTCTACATCACTGTGAGTTTTGTTATCAAATGAATTGCGTGTTTGTGTAATTGTGTTTCTTTCCTCGTGCAGTTGTTCAGTAAGGCACCATGAGTGATACTGGCAAGGACACAGTGGCTCCTAAAGAGAAAGACGGAGCAGAGAAGAGAGGACGCGGAAGACCACGCAAACATCCACCGGTACTGCGCTTATCCTCCACGAGCCTGCGGGTTCATAAAGTCATGTGTGTGTGTGTGTGCGCGCGTGCACGTGAATTGATGGGTTTATTATTATATCACACATATGCACTGGTCATTTGTAGTGGCAGTGTGACTGAGGCCTGTAACGTGATCCCTTTAAACCAGCACTAACCCACTGGAACCCTTTCATCTGCTCACTGATTGGCTAGTGGGAAATGCCGCTGCCTGATTGGTCCCTGCAGCCGTCAATCTTGTTATCTCACAGGGACAGTAAGTTTAGTTTGTATTACCCATGGAGCTCTAGTTACAGGCTAGGGGTTAACACACACACATCTCTTCCTGAAGTAGTAAAGGTAACGGCCTTCTTAAAATTACACCCTTTCCATGTCAGTGTGAAGTTGTGAGAGGTGTGGGTGAAGTCCACACGTCATGTGACTTGTGTCTCTGTTTAGCTATAGTTTGAGTCTGGATTCATGGTGATGTATGGTTAACACACTTTGGATAAAATATTTGCCTATGAAGGATGTGTCGTCTTGGAGACGAGAGAAACGGGCATTATATATTAATAATAACGCATATATGTGCATCTGAAGGCATCTGGTGTATAGGTGTGTGCTTTGAAATGTATGTTCTCAATTATCCTCACCCATATCGCAAATTTGCAATTTATAAAAACAGACCTGGTGTTTATATGTGCACACTTCATGGGCGCGTGACTGCATTTCCATCTAAACAAGCAGTTCATCCCCAGCTGATGTGCACATCATATTGTTGCACGATTCTGGATAAATTGATCGAAATTGTCATTTACTAGAGGTTCTGACAAAATAATGCAGTCTATTTAAAGTGTTTAATTTATCTGAATTGTTTAATGAATGATTCAATGAGTCACTAATGAATACTTCACTTGATTAATTCAACATTCAATCTTTTAAATGAATGATTTAATGATACATTCAATACATTTTTTGAGTCACATATTTCCTCCTAGTGGTGAAATGACGTAATGAATGCATGTTATTTGGTTATATTTAAGATGCTGCTCTTAACTTATCTACTAGTACAACTAAATCCTTCACATACACATCACATGAGGTTTTTTTAATAGAAAGTTTTTGTCTTTCAGTATTTGATACTAAATTCTGTCCACTTTCAGCAGGAACCAAGTGGTTCTCCAACACCGAAGAGACCTAGAGGAAGACCAAAGGGCAGCAAAAACAAGCCAAGCACCACAGCATCTAAGGGCAAAGTGAGTAGAGACGATTCTCAGCCGTTTTCTACACGCCGACTCATTTATAACACTATGATGATTTGCAACAGCCGCAACGACAACAAACGAAAAGTCACTTCATTATTTACTCTGTCTCGCTTGAGGTAGATAAATAAAGCCTTTAGCAGACACTTCTCCAGCACGAGGAGTATGTCGAATCAGCAGAGCGATCTTGTTTTCATGTAAGCCCGCAGATGAAACCCACCGCTCGGTTCCGGTTGATTCTCCAGACTTCCTGCTAGCTTCCTGTGGTGCAGCAAACGTCGTGCATTGCAGGTGCACAGCAGTCTGAGAGCCGCTAACCCCACCCCCCACTTCCACTCTTCCTTCCCTTCCATGATCTATTGTCAAGACAACAGCTGACCCTCCATCCCTCCCCCACACATGCACCGTCTTCTCCTTCATTGTGTGTGTGCGTGTTGCCGCTCGTACCAGCTGTCTCTCAGCTCGGGGCCAGGTGGCCGGCGAACTGAAGTGCACCGCGTGCTGCTCGTGTCCGTTTCCAAAATAATAGCCAATGAACTTGCTGCCCTCGAGCCTCGTGCCAGTACGAGCTCAACGGCGCCCTCTAGTGCACGACTGTGTGTTTTACTCGTTCACCTTTTACTTCATTTCTGTTTTCATTCCCTCTTAGAAAGCAGCTGCGGCATCGGCACCTGCAGGGACGAAACGCCGTGGAAGACCCAAGAAAGCAGTGAGTATCTGTCTCTGAGCGCTTCTTACAGCCGTGTCTTCAGTGTGGCTTTATAAGAAAACCGCAAGGCTCAGCCAGTGTTTGTGTGTGTGAGAGTTGCTATGGGTGACGACCAGAAACCTGTTTATCACTAGACATTTCTTTCTATCAGCTTCTCTCGTAGGTTTTGTTTGTGACAACAGATCACGTATCTTGAGAACGGATAAGTCGGGTTGGCACGTAAACACACAGAACCCGTTGCCGCCCGTTTCCTCGACAGCTCACATTGTAGTCATGGGCTGTTTGTGTGTGTTTTATGCTGCATTCCTCACACATGAGGCACGGGTTTGGCACGGCTGTTTGATTTTCCGCATTTAAACATGTCCGCAGGAATCCAGTGTGTTGAGTCACACTTTGAGTCACACTACATGTGCTTTAATAGTCAGAACGCTTCCTTTCATTATTCATCCAGATAATTCCACTACTCGCTATTCTTCAGGAACATTTTAGATGCCAAAGTACATTACTGTGCATATGGAAATGTAAGCAAAAGATTGTGTAAAATGTTACAATTTTCAAAATAAAGTGTGTTTGTGGGCTGTGTGTGTTGGCATCAGGAGCAGTGAGTGATGATAAATATAAGAAAGTTTACATGACAATGATGAACTGAAAAATGACATGCAAAAACCACTGAAAACACTGTATTGCACGTGTCAGGGCAGCGTTTGGCGAAAAGAAATGCAGCGTAGGTGCACACAGACGCATGTATTCAGGTTTAACTCGAAACTCTTTGATGGCATACGGTGTCTCTGCTGGTCATAGTGATGCAGTAAATCTACTTTTTGTTTACACAGAGATGATTATTATTGGTTTTCATTCTGTAATGATGTGAAAAACCGTTGTGTTGTATTTGGTTTTTAATAAACTGTCTCGTCATTATTGTCCCAACAGGAGAAGGAGGAGCCATCCAAGTCCTCTGAGGAGGAGGAGGAGGAGGAAGAAGAGGAGGAGGAAGAAGAGGAAGAAGAACAGTAACTAGCAAGTCATGCTACCTCACAAATCAACATTATTTCTTCCTGTTGACCAGAGCTGGACTGATACCCCATCCCCTTACACTAACACCCTCCGGTTCACCTTTACGCTCTAGCGCCCCCTAGCGTCAGGGAGGCACGCACATGTCATGCGCCTTCTCTGTGCAACACCACTGGAAAAAGACTCAAAATACTGTACGTCTATTCATGGATGCATGCGCACGTGTACGCGTCTCGCGCTCAATGGGTAATTGGTCGAAAGTGTCTGTCGTAATACTGGACAAAGATATGCTCTGATGATACAAAGCGATTGCTGAATACTGTTGTTTCTTTTTTTCATAAAGTACAGTTTCAGGCCACAAATTGAGGTTTGTTTTACCAGTCTGTGGTAGGTTGTGTGAAATCATGTCATTGTGTACTGGACAAAGGTGAATTGACCTACTCTGTTTTTATTTGACCTGTGTGTGTGTGTGTGTGTGTGTGTGTGTGTGGTAACTCAACGTCTCTAGTTACACTTTTAGATACTCTGTCACTCGAGTTAGAAATAAGTTGCGAGTGATATCTTAGAAGACTTTTAACTCATTCTAATAGACGTTTCATTGAATGTTTTTCCATGTAAAACTGTTATTTTTGTAACTCTTCCCGCTATGGGTTCACTGATTCCTGAGTCATTTACGAGCCCGCTCCTGTTATACAGTCAGTTTTGGCTTAATGGACGTGCTAGTGATGCGGACGACTGTCTGGTCGTGTTTAGAATAGCTTTTAATGATGCCAGTCGAACTTGCCACGTGGAATTTTCAATCTCAGCAAGTCCCAAATGTATTAAGCTTTTGTGAATGTTAAAGACGATGCTAGATCATTCCATTAGCTCTCAATTTCCTTTGACACCTCCCAGCCACGTCACTTCTGTCCTCTTATGATCCACTCGGACGGCTTCGAGCTTTAGCGTAACCTTTTCTTTTTGTGTTTTTTTTTTTGTTGTTGACGTGTTAAATTCCATGTCAGGGAACGCTGATCGGTCCAGTGACTGGGTCTCCTCTCAGAACTTAATGCTGCTACAAACATGGTTAATTAAACCCGGAATACTGCAACCAGGTCAGTTCTACTCTGGACTTGACCGTCACGTTCATACCTCACTTTACGACAGCCTATGACGGATTACTCTTACCTGATGACGTTCAGCCTTTGGCAAGTGATTTATTTTTACTATAGCAGTGTCTGTTTCTTATTCTGGTTTTCAGTTTGTGTTTTTTGTAACCGAATTTGCTTACAGCCGTGTGCACATTTCATCAACAGAAACTCTTGTTTTTATTTCATACATCAACATCTGGACACGCCACAGGAATTACTGCATTGAGTCAGAGAGATGCATAACATGTTCACAGACTGTGGTAGAGATAGATAGATATATATATATATATATATATATATATATATAGGTTGTGTGTTTGCGTGTGTGTTCGTTTAACTTGTGTTTTGTATACGTTTAATCTTTTGGTGCACTGAATTGATTTCTTCATTTGACTATATCATGGGAAAAAATGTCGCACCTAAAGGTTTGGGCTGTTTTTTGTAATGATTTTCATCTTACTAGTTGCTTAGGTCTGAGCCCCCACTGAATAAACCATTGATGGTACTATGGCTGTTTGACACAATGATTTTAAACATACTCATGTCTTGTTTTTAATGTGCCCATGCACACAACTGGTTTGGGATCAGTCTTTTCAATGTATACACTCTGCATTTTCTATTGTGGACTGCAGGAATTTATATTCAAAATGGTAATAAAGTTAAGGATTCGTACATACTTTGGTGTGGTCGTTTGTCTCTGCTACACATGTTCAAACCAGGTGTTGTGGGTGATGAAACCAGCTGACCCTGATTTCTTGTCACGAATCTTTCTGGTTCTCAGCTGACGGGGATGATGTTCTGTGTGAAGGCCGTCACTTCCTTTGGATACTCCAGGTCCCCCCCAGTTTATAGACGAGTGGGATTGAAATTGTCCACAGATTTGATATGAAAGTGTTAGTCCTGTGATGGTCTTGGCATGTCCTTCAGAAGGGATTCAGCCAGTTCCTCCTCTCTGTGTATGAGGACATCCTCATCCAATGCTCACGAAACATCATGTACAAGGACTCTCAATTTACTTGTTTATCATCACACAGTATTATTCATGCGGTTTTAAATTGGCCTGTTTAACCCCTTACTTGATTTTGACTAGTCACAATCAGATGCACACTTTCAAATCAAATCTGTGAACAATTTCAATCCCAATCGTCTATTACTTGGTTTCTGTCTTTTAATTTGGATTAGGCTACATAACTAAAACACAAATAAAATATCAATCTTTAAACAAATACTGTATATTAAAAATGCTTTGTAAGTGCAGTGACTTCTTTCAACAACTGTAATTGCAGTCAAAACTAAAGGATTTAAATCTTTAAAGCTGATTTAACTGCTTGTTTTCATCTACACTGGGAACATGAAATCAAGTCGAAATCAAGTTTCCTTCTGTAACACAAAACATCATCCTCAATAACAAAAGCCTCACAAACACATCTCACACACACACACATCTCACACACACACACATCTCTCACACACACACATCTCACACACACACACACACACATCTCACACACACACACACACACACACATCTCTCACACACACACACACACATCTCACACACACACACACACACACACACACACACACACACACACACACACACATCACACACACACACACACATCTCACACACACACACATCTCTCACACACACACATCTCACACACACACACACCACCACCAGAAATGCCCTCAAACTACATCCTGTTTATTTATTATAGAATTCTGTGTTTGATTACGGTTGAGCTGATGTTCATTGATTACAGCTATTTATTTTGATTGAGATTTGTTTAAAACTGAATTTATTAAGTGTTAACATTAACATAAATGGATGACACAAAATGCATCACTCTTCTCATTCTGAAAAATAGATGGGTTTGGTTATCCTTACCCAGTACATCACCTTTTCAGATAAGAAATAATGCTCCGTTTAGCAACCATCCCATTAAGAAGTTTAATTGAAATGTCATTTTCCAGAGCATGAGCATGTCCAGTGTTAAGTAAACAAAAGCAGAACCATAATAACATCAGCAGAATACATCAAACTACCATAAATCAAGTATTGTAACAGTGGAAAACTGAATGTTGTTTAAATAGAGTTGAGCATATTTGCAGAGACCTGAGATGAACAGGTGTGATCCCATCATCATCACCCTGAAGATATCTGCCGGATGAAAGTCAGTAGTTTATTGCTTCACATGCTCCATCTGCAAAGCTAACAGGTCAAATCCATGAATCAACATGAGACAGAAAACACAAATCGAGACAAGTTTGTTTCTCCAAAATGTTGCATTAAACCTTCATTTTCATGCGTTTTGATCCTTTGAGAGCAACGGTCGCCGCTGTTGATAAGACCTCATCCAACCCTTTACCACCTAAATAAATAAATAGCAAATGCTTTATGTCTTTATACGCTTTGTTCAACTTGTTTTACATAAATGTCACTGCCACCTATAAAAACAAGTTACAGGAACGAAAAAAATCACATATCAACACAATTACTTTAAGGCAAGCGTTTTTTTTTGTCATGCTGTTTGAAAGTCTCTTCACGTCCTGATAGCAATCACTAAGTAAAGTGGTCTAAACATATTTATATAAATACACATCTGGACACTAGTCATCATGTGTGTCATGACGAAACAGGCAGTCGTGAGACACGCAAGAGCCAATGAGACGTGTCACCACACTGAGATTACATTCAATCATGACTTATCCATTGCTAAATAAAGTCAATGAATGACACGAGATCGAGTAAATTAAGGGGAATTTTAAAACACCAAACCCCAACCAAAATGATGGAGGAACATTAATACAGCGCTTAACTGACAAGTTTCAATGAACAAACAAAAAAAAACTTATTATGTCAGATTAGATCAGATTTGTTTGTAAAGTTCAGTAGTTAAAGTCAGTATTTCAATATGATGTCGTTTACTTTTAATGTTATAACACCATTGATTACCTTTGTGTCTTCGTCCTTCCACAGAATTTCTTGTTCTGCTTCATGTAGCTCTTCAGTCGGGTCATACGTGTACACTGGAAGCAGCTGATGCCGCAGTCTATCAATCCTATACATACAGACAACACATCATCCTTTCATTAATAATAAGTGCTTCGATTCATTTTCAGGTAAAAAAGCAGATAATCACGTAAAGAGCAGATTCCTCAAACATACACTGGCTTTTATCACAGTATTTTTTGTGGTACTGGATCTTTATTGTTGTTTTTAATTATGTTCTAGTTACTTTTTAACAACTAACTGATATTTAAAGAAAGAAATACTCATTTAAACACATGTTTTCTAGAATTATTCACAGTATTTAACTTAAATGATTGTGATGCAATCTGGGAAAACCTATCATCTAAACATAGGTTGAATGTCAATTTTTTGTCAAAACTGAGTTTTCATTAAGTTATTATTCTATAACATAATGTCAATCATCTCTGATAGAGGTTTGGAACGATATGAGAGTAAGTCTATGACAGATGTTATGTCATGTGGATAATAGAACTGTTTACCTTCGTTTCCTCCTTATGTACATCACCTGTAAAACGGAAAACACATATGCATATTATTATATTTTCCTGACATCTATCTGATACATGCACATCTGGCATGCCTTTAAATACACGTTACATCACTGAATTGTGTTTGCATGAAACCCTTTTGTCAAAAAAATGTGCAGCATTTTTCATTGAATGACTTAATCATGTGACGTGGCATTCCTCCTCTCACGCTGTTAACCGTCCATATGATTCCCAGTAAAATCATGTCACTTACCACTGCTGCAACAATGCCAATCAATGTGATGATGAAGAAAGGGACGAGCACGTAACTGACGGCCACATCTCTGTTGATGATATGAGGAGGTTGTGTAGTGCTGCTGTTCATGCTGTCATTCATTTATCCTCTCATCTGTTTACTGCTCATCTTCTGCATGCATGTGACTCCCACATGCTCTCTCGTCCCACACTAATGACTGCCAAGAGAGAAGACTGTCATTTATCAATGAGGAATGTGCATAAAAACAGCTCAATACTGTTAACTATTGTGACAAAACCTGAAATATAAATTCTTACAGAAAATATTTATGATCAAAATATTGACTTATTTGTTTATATATTACTAAAGCCCTGAGTTTCTTTTACTATAACCAACATTTTACACCAAAATTAAAAAGAAATAAAGAATACGCATTAGGAAGTTTTACTGTCATTTCTCCTTCAATGAACATCTAAACCCTTGACATTTTTGTAAAGGCCCACAAACTACTGTCACAAACCTATTTAATATTTGTATGGTTCAAATAAAGGCAATCCTCCGAATAAGATCTTTTACTTACCAATGAAATACAATGTTATAGAAATACAGTACATATTGTACATATCTGCATTATCAAAACACTGTTTCTAAAGCTCTGTACAAAACACAACAGCTGACATTCATTTCAAGCTCATGCAGAAACACTGTTAACAACAGAGAGAATATAAAAATACGTGCAGATGAATGGATTCAAATCAATAAACAACATTACAAGAAACGCGTTCGTGTTGTTACACATGAAATGAAGATGTGCGCGCGCACTGTGATGACTGCTGCTGACTCACGTGAATGAAACATGACCTGTCAAACCAGACGACACCATCCATCAAACCAAACCAAACAAAACCACTCCAAACCCGATAAATGAACTGATCAAACAAGTCAACAGTTCATCTGAGTTTATATGTCGACGCTCAGTGTTTACGGAAAGACAAGAGCTGCTGAAGTCAAAACGAAAGAATGATGGTGGAGCTGAAGGAGGAGTTACACTGAACTGAAACTCTTATCACTGATCACCAGAGGTCGCCAAAACAATATATACAGTATATATACAGTAGAGTACATTCCATTGATTATATACGGTATATATACAGTAGAGTACATTCCATTCCATTGATTATATACGGTATATATACAGTAGAGTACATTCCATTCCATTGATTATATACGGTATATATACAGTAGAGTACATTACATTCCATTGATTATATACGGTATATATACAGTAGAGTACATTACATTCCATTGATTATATACGGTATATATACAGTAGAGTACATTCCATTGATTATATACGGTATATATACAGTAGAGTACATTACATTCCATTGATTATATACGGTATATATACAGTAGAGTACATTACATTCCATTGATTATATACGGTATATATACAGTAGAGTACATTCCATTGATTATATACGGTATATATACAGTAGAGTACATTATTGATTCCATTGATTATATACATTCCATTGATTATATATATATATAGAGTAGAGTACATTACATTCCGTTGATTATATACGGTATATATACAGTAGAGTACATTACATTGATTATATACGGTATATATACAGTAGAGTACATTCCATTCCATTGATTATATACGGTATATATACAGTAGAGTACATTCCATTCCATTGATTATATACGGTATATATACAGTAGAGTACATTACATTCCATTGATTATATACGGTATATATATACAGTAGAGTACATTACATTCCATTGATTATATACGGTATATATACAGTAGAGTACATTACATTCCATTGATTATATAATGTATATATACAGTAGAGTACATTCCATTGATTATATAATGTATATATACAGTAGAGTACATTGATTATTGATTATATACGGTATATATACAGTAGAGTACATTACATTCCATTGATATATACGGTATATATACAGTAGAGTACATTCCATTGATTATATACGGTATATATACAGTAGTACATTACATTCCATTGATTATATATATATACAGTAGAGTACATTACATTCCGATTATATACGGTATATATACAGTAGATTACATTATTGTATTATATTCAAGTTGATTATATACGGTATATATACAGTAGAGTACATTCCATTGATTATATCTGCTGGTATATATACAGTACATTACATTCCGCTGAGTATATATACAGTACATTACATTCCATTGATTATATACGGTATATATACAGTAGAGTACATTCCGTTGATTATATACGGTATATATACCATTGATTATATACGGTATATATACAGTAGAGTCCGTTGATTAGATAATGTATATATACATTACATTCCATTGATTATATTACATTACATTGATTATATACGGTATATATACAGTAGAGTACATTCCATTGATTATTGTATATTATGAGAGTACATTCATTGGTATATATACAGTGATTATATACGGTATATATACAGTAGATTACATTACATTGATTATATACGGTATATATAGTACATTACATTACATTGTAGAGTATATATACAGTTCCATTGATTATATATTCCGTTGGTATATATACAGTAGAGTACATTGATTCCATTGATTATATTACATTGATTATATATATATACAGTAGAGTAGTACATTACATTCCATTGATTATATATTCCATTGGTATATATACAGTAGAGTACATTCCATTGACATATACCATTGAGTACATTACATTCCATTGATTATATACCCAGAGTACATTACATTCCATTGATTATATACGGTATATATACAGTAGAGTACATTCCATTGAGTACATTCCCTCCCAGAGGTTAAAATGATGCTGTGCAGGTCATGTTGAGTCATTAAAGAAGGAGATGAATCTTCAGTGTAAGGTTGCATGTTGTCAGGTTCTTTGGTCCCAGTGAGAGTTCTTCTGAATGTCATCTGCACCAGAAGTGTAGGTGGAGCTGTGTGGAGTGTTAATGTCACACATGTCCGGGTCAGGCGGAGGACGTCCACTATCACTAACATGAGTGGTGGTAGTGACCATGTTTTGTGAAGTTTGATTGCATGTGAAATGTTGGGGAATAAATGTTTGGGGCTACAGGGAAACATAAGTAAACAGCCGTTTTCCCACTAATTCAAAGCAGATGATAACAATTCCTCAATTTCTGGGTTGACAATTATCTAATTACTATTTACACCTATTTACACAAGAAAGAACCACAAACAGGTACTCCGGTACACTCAGGTACATTTCACATTTTCTAAACACAGTGTTTTAATTTTCTGTGTTATATATTTTTATTATGGTTTTTACAGAAAAAAAACATTAACAGACAAACAGGCCCTTCATATAACAATCTGTGCAATATGTAAAATAAAGCACAAAAATCTGTAAAAATAAAAAAGAGAGTGATGATATACAAAACAAACATATCCTACGGAGTGTTGTAGCAATGGTTATAGAGAAACACTGTTACCAATCTGAAATAACTGAGTAAGTCTTTAAGTCCTTATGGCTCTTCAAAAAAGAGAAAACTGGTTCCCACATTTTGTCAAATTTTGCAGAGTTTCCAAAGATGGTATATCTCATTCTTTCTAGATGTAAAGTGGAAGTGAGTGCAGTAAGCCAGTCAGAAAAGAGAGGCCTAACATTTTTCTTCCACAACAACAGAATAACTTTCTTAGCTACAATCATACCATATAGAACAGGTAACCGTACCTTCGGACTGAGAGACTCCAGCAAATCTGACCAACCAAAGATTGCTATCATTGGATCGGGGAGTAAAACACAGTTAATAATAATAATAAATCATGAGGCTCACAAGGTAGCAACACCTCCACAGAACCCACATTCTGTGAGAGATCCACCTGCAAGGACTGCTTCCAAATGAAAAGTAAGACAATGCATCTGGTCAGGATAAGAACCAAGATGTACAGTGTCTCATTGTCTCAACACTTTAAATGAAAGACTTACACCTCCTTTTAACCATTCATGAGGTTTACAACTACAGTATAGGCTACATAGTGAAACAAGTATAAATTCTACGTATGTTTTTAAAGGTCCCGTTCCGCAAGTTGCATTGAGATTTTAATTCACCAATGTAACAGAAAATAAGGGGTGTGTTTTTGATTGTATATGTTACATGTGCTTGTGTTGCAGAGTGCAGACACCTTGGATTTAGGATATTTCCCACCTCAACCCGGAAAAACGAAACTGTGCTTTTCTAGTGTTATTTTAACATAAACGTTTAAGGCTTTAATGTTACTAACTTTAATGTTTTCATTTTGACTAAATACTTTTAAACCCAGACCTTATTTTCTGGGATGGAGGTGAGAAACATCCTAAAGCCAAATGATCTTGCGCCTATAGCGAGTCAGTGAATCGTGACGTCATTTGTGCGTCCGCCTAACTGAAGCAAAGACTATAAATAAAAACAAGATGCTGCAGTTTTAGTACTACAAAAGAGGAGAAATGCAGTCCTGACTTCATCCTTTGACCAGAACCGTGTGTAGCTCTGCGCATGCGCCAAAAGAGCAATTTGAGGTTAATGGTAATATAATAATGAAGTTGATGTCAGGTATGATACATACAGTGTTACTATAGCGCTCGTTTTTAGGGTCTGAAGGCGTCGCAAATGTTCTCATCGAGTGCGAAGACTTACAATAAAGGGACTTTATTGTCCCTGCGCAATGTCATATTCGCGAAAAAGAAACGCGCTTTGGCCAGTATATAAGGCTACGCAGTTTGCGCAGAGCTTTGGCCAGTATATAAGGCTACGCAGTTTGCGCAGAGCTCAGAGTAATGGCGTCTGCGTTAGACAGACTGAAAGCGCTCTGAAAATGAAGCGACGGAGGGAATATATACGTTAGCACGAGGCCTTTGGAAGGGTTCAAGATTGAAGTGAGAGGCAGCAAAGTTGACAGGAATTAAGTATTTTCGTTAGTCCAGCGCGATGATAAAGCTGAAATCAACCAGACTCGCACGTATGACAGAGACGGCTATAAAAAGCGCGCGGCCTGTCTGTGCTTCAGGAGCGAGCGCGAGGACGAGGTGAGACACACAAACTCTTCATTTACTTCAGGTTATATTCATCACTGTGCTGTTATTACATTATATATAGCAGTTTGTAAAAAAATCACTGGAAAAACCCGTAATGTTACGGTAATATCATTAGTTTTTTTACATTGTGTTTTATGTCTGAATGGTTTTATACTTTTGCTGGTTTCCACTGGAAGAATGAACATAAACTTGTGTGCTACTGTACAGCTGCAAATCTAACACAATTCAACACTGCACACTGTTTATTTCATCTTTAACATTTAATGGGTTGTTATTTCAATACAGTATTGTTGTAGTTTAACTAAAGTAAAACATGCGATGGCAACTTTACCATTCAGATGTGAAGTTTTGCTGGTTTAAATCCTCATGTGAGGTCTCTCTAAAGTATTTCTTTATGTTTAAAGTGCTGTTTTCAGAATTAGTGCATTTATTACACTAGCGTAGTTATTGAATCACAATGTGGGAGAAACATCAGGTTTGCCTAAAATGCATCTGTTATTAAAATACCCAAACCCCATTTTGCCAAAGCTGATTGTGTCCCCACCACTGTTTGAAAGTATATAGGAATGTGTGTATTAAAGGAAAAACATGTTCAAATCATTCTTCAAGTAATTAATCTTCTTTTGTGCTGGTCTGAACCAAAGCTCTTTATAACATGATAAGAGACGTGCAGTTCATAAGTCATGTGAGTCATGAATACTGCACAGCCTTGTTATGCTCTATAGTTCTATAGATGTCAGGGGTGTCAAAGTATTGTGACCGTGTGCCGGCCGAATCACCTTTTTTAAACCATACTTCAACTTTCAACACCAAAGTACAAATTAATTTCCAAAACAATAAGTCCTCAGAAACTGTTTATTAACACTCTTATTCCTTTTTGAAAAAATGTACAAAGAAACGCTTGAGCATGTCCAGCACACTTCTGTGTGGTAGGGTAGATAAAAGATAAAAAGGCCATAAATTGCTGATGGTTGAGTTTTTATCACCACTTCCATAATATTGTAAATTTTTAGTGTTTTGCAACACAACGCTTCCTGGTGCAATATACAATGAAAATTCCAGAATTTTGAGGTTGGGTTCTCTTTTTGAATTTTCTCTTTTAATTTTGTCACAACACCTGCCTTTTTCCTGACCATGGATGGAGCGCCATCTGTTGCCACACTACACTCTAAAAAAGGATGTGTTATTTTTTAACACATTTTTTGTGTTATGCTGTTTAACACATAATGTGTCATTTTGTGTTAAATACATAAAAGGGACAACATATGTTGAGTTGAAAGTAACACAAGTTGAGTTAAAAGTAACACACAATGTGTTGTTTTTAAATTAACACAAAGATGTGTCTAGTTAGGGACAACACATCTGTGTGTTGTCCCTAACTAGACACATCTTGTGTTATTTTTAACACATCTGTTTTTAGAGTGTAACAGTGTGACTCCAGTCAACATCCAGTCTATAATGCCTATAATGCCAGTCTATAATGTCAGCCTATAATGTCTATAGTGTCAGTCTATAATGTCTATAATGTCAGTCTATAATGTCTATAATGCCAGTCTATAGTGTCTATAATGCCAGTCTATAATGTCAGTCTATAATGTCTATAATGTCAGTCTATAATGCCTATAATGTCTATAATGTCAGCCTATAATGTCTATAATGTCAGTCTATAATGTCTATAATGCCAGTCTATAGTGTCTATAATGCCAGTCTATAATGTCAGTCTATAATGTCTATAATGTCAGTCTATAATGTCTATAATGCCAGTCTATAATGTCAGCCTATAGTGTCTATAATGCCAGTCTATAATGTCAGTCTATAATGTCTATAATGCCAGTCTATAATGTCTATAATGTCAGTCTATAATGTCTATAATGCCAGTCTATAATGTCTATAATGTCAGTCTATAGTGTCTATAATGCCAGTCTATAATGTCAGTCTATAATGTCTATAATGCCAGTCTATAATGTCAGTCTATAGTGTCTATAATGCCAGTCTATAATGTCTATAATGTCAGTCTATAATGTCTATAATGCCAGTCTATAATGTCTATAATGCCAGTCTATAATGTCACTGGAAGTAGTTGTGTCTGTCATTGGAACTAGCTCAACAAATTCTTCAGTGACGTTCAAAGATTCATCAACTCCACAAATAAATATCCCCAGCTGAGCTACGTCATTTATATCAGTACTCTCATCGAGCGCTATAGAGAAAGCAATGAATGTCTTAACTTTGTCTTTCAGCTGACGGTTCAAGTCTCTTGCAAAGTCCTCAATTCTTTCAGCCACAGTGTTTCTTGACAAGCTGTTAGATTTTCTTGAATTTGGCTGAGCAGTCTTTGGGTGGCTCGCCAATGTATTATAATGCTTCAAGTACATAAAAAGAAGAAAGCAGGACTAAGTGCTTGTGGGGAAAAGAGTTTTATTGAAGGTGGTTGAAGGTGGACCTTTATACCTTGTAACAAACGGCACAAGCTCCGCTGCCTTTACCATGCACTTCTTGACGAATTCTCCCTCTGAAAATGGCTTTGATACAGCTGCGATTTCATTGGTAATCAAATAGCTGGCCTTTACAACTTCATCAGTCCCTGTTCTTTTGTGTAAACATTTTTTGCTGATGCTAAATTATTAACTTTTTCTATTCGGAGCTGTCCAGTGTATTTCTCTGCGTGTATCTCATAGTGCAGTTTAATGTTGCACAGCCACGGCTTGTGAGCAGATTAAACATACCAGCCTTACAGATGAAATACTTCTCTTTTAATTTCTCCTGAAAATCCGCTTTTCCAGATCAATATTAATTTTTATTTTGGACGTTTTTAAAATCACGAGTGCTTGCCGCACAACTTAGCTTACATGTTTGAAATTTTGTCCGGTTTCACATGACACGTGTGAGCAGTGTGTTCATTTTATGTGGTAAAAAATGGTAAAAATGTGAATTTTTCTAAAAGGAAACAAATTTGTTGTTTATGTCAAGAGACCTGTCTTACCTTCTCTTGTATATTTAGCATTGCTCTTTACCAAAGAAAAATAGTTTTATCCGATTACTCGATTAATCAACAAAATACTCCATTACTTAAATAATCTATAGATGCAGCCCTAATCATATCATATTGAGTTGTGTTTGGTTAGCTCACATTGGCATTGGATGTCAGATGAGTAGACCACAATTGTACACACATTTTGTTTTCATAGATTTATTGAACAAATTCGTAATGTCAGCATACTGTGTGTTTAGGTGTTGTTGGTGAGTAGCAGTAGTCATCCTGATAAATGGATCGTTCCTGGAGGAGGGATGGAGCCGGATGAAGAACCCAGTGTTGCTGCTGTTAGGGAGGTGTGTGAAGAGGTAAGCAAACTTACAAACACGCACAGGTATGGAGTGATTACAATATTGTACAATATTGAAAAGGAGTGGCAAATTGTATTTCAACCCTCTACAATGCGAGTAAATCACTTGCATATGGGATTAGATGGGCAACTAAAAAAAATCAGTAATTAGCCAATGGCTAATTATTTTTCTGATTTTAATTGATTTAATTAGATGCAAAGAATAAGTTTAGCGCAGACATAATTTCAATGCCTGCTCACTACGCTTTACAATACACATCGTTTCATAGCCGAAAGCGCTCTCTATCACTGTCTCTCACACACACACGCATACTCAATGTTAAAGATGCCCAATGCTATTGGATTAGAGCGCTGTCAATTTTAAAAATGCTCAACACCATTGGTTCAAAACGCTGTCAATCACTGCTTGATTGGTGACGCGGAATACAGAGCTCAAACAGAAGCACGATTTCACCGACTGCGGTTTCTAAATATGTTTAGGCCTGTGGAACAATAAAATCAGATGTGTCACATCCCACAAGTCTTAAAAGGTGACCCATATTTCAATTTTGTATTTCTGTAACATTGTATTTAAAGTTTCTTAATCTTACAATTCCAGAATAACACTAAGCAGGTGCAGTTAGCGTGTTTAATCCAGAGCGCATTCATGGAGAGGATGTTTTCTCTGATGACGGCTGATCACGGACAGAGACAAAAAACTAAGCACCTCATGAAAAGTAAACTCCTTATGAGAGCGAATTTAGTTACACCTGCCAAGAGTTCTGCAGGCATGTTATGAATAAGACTGATCCACTCAAAACCGATAGATCAGACAAAATATATAAATTTAAGATGCTCTAAATAAAATTCAATTCAGGTTTATTTCTATAGCACTTTTTACAGTGTTGCATTGTTCCAAAGCAGCTTTACAGAGAGAACCAAAAACAGTTGAGACAAGGGAAAGCAAAATTTATTCATGAGCACTTCAACACGGTGACTGTGGCAAAGAACCCAAACTCCAGTGATGAATATGTGGAGAAAAAGCCTGTGGGAGAAAGCAGGCTCAGCCGGGAGGGTCAGTTCTCCTCTGACACAATACACCTGCAATCAGTGACGTTGAATAAAGGTTTTAGAATGGATTTAATGTGGCAGGTATCAGAACAACAGATGGATGTTTAGAATAAGGCATAATGATAGCAGCTATAACATCAAACCGCTCTCATAGACAAAGTAAAGGAATACTAATTAGTTTTAAATACTGTTTAGCATTTAAGGCAATGACAAATAGTCCTTCTTGCTCTTGGGAAGAGATGATGGAGATTTCCGAGCTGGATCTGGGTTGATTGTTCAGTCCTTGGGCCTTCATGGGAGGGCGGCACGTGATCTCTAACTAGGCGAAGTGGGCAGAAAGAGACTAATTAGCGTAGCTGCTGTTCACGTTATTTTGAAGCGGAGGATATTCATTTGCGTCATGTGAATGCTTGGCTGAAAAGATGCGTCTTTAATTCAGATTTAAACTGAGAGAGGGTGTCTGATCCCTGAATAGTGTCAGGAAGGCTATTCCAGAGTTTAGGTGCTACATATGAGAAAGCTCTACCCCCTTTGGAGGATTTAGTTATCCTAGGGACTATCAAAAATCCTGAGTTTTGGGATCATAAAGAGTGAGATGGGTTATAATGTGGTAGAAGTTCTGTTAGGTAGATGGGGGCTAAACCATTTAAGGCTTTCTAAGTGATTATAAATGAAATGCATTTAATTTATTCTTTATGTCTTTCTATTGGAGTTTATGTGCTTATTTGGAAATGTGCTTTTTAGGGATTAGATTGTTTAATCGTATTAGGTTGAATAGGTATGTGCTGTTAAAATTCGGTTGTGCTGTATCAGAGAACCGGTGCCAAACTAAGTGACGTATGTTCACGAGTCTCTTCTGTGAACATTTTATATGCCTATTAGCAATTTAAAGCATGTTAACATCACTGTGCTACACATGCATAAAGATAATGTGTAAAGATATGAACGCACCACATCTAAATGGTCTTCGATTCGAATGGATGCAAAAAATGAAAATTCCAGTCTGATTAGAAAACGCTTGATAACTTTTTGTTTTTAAGCACAAAGAAAATTAAAGAATCTATTCTATTGATAATGAATGCACATAGTCTAGTGGCAAGAGAAAGACATTTGCTAAGAAATTTGAGATTAAATTCATATGGAACATTCATATTAAAAAGTCTGGCGAGACTTTAGATATAGATATTCATACAGATAAAGTGTGTTTTGTTTAATATTATTGTTCAGTTGCATTGTTCATGCATTTTCTGCTTAAAGTCAGTGAAAAGTGAGTGAAATAAAAATGTACTAGCGAATGGCAACTTAAGCCTGTAGATCAGGGGTGGGCAACTGGCAGCCCGCACACGGCCCGCATTATCCTTAAATACGGCCTGCAGGACCATATCCGTATGATCGCTGAAAAATGAAAAGACTGCTGTTAATTCTCCAACCAGGAGAGGGCGCTTGTTTGAATGAGCATAATTGCACAAGTTTTCTATTTAAACTCATTGCATTCATTGTATATTGAGTTCCCTCAATAAAAAGTCAATTGTAAAACGTGTCTCTAGATTAATACAGTAGCTAATCTGGCCCCCTGGTATGACGGAGAAAAATGCTGGCCCTCATCATTATGAAAGTTGCCCATCCCTGCTGTAGAGGGTTGTATTTGTAATTGCGTTTCCTAATTGTGGGTTTAAAAACTGTGACACAATTCAAATGCAAATCGTTAGCATTTTAGTTTACACAAGTGCACAATGTCTTCCAAATTTCAAATGATAAGGCAAAATCCATTTGGAATTGTATTTCCTATGGATTTCGAGTTATGACCCTGTCATATTTAAATAGCAGTAGCAATTACCCATTTGCATTTTCACTTTCACTTCCTTGATGTCACGCATGGAACCTGTCAAAACTCAAATAAAATTGTGAATTTGTTTGCTTTTCTGTTCGCGATGCCTTGCACAGGATCCTGTCAGTCAGCGTTGTAGGTGGGATTGTACTCACGGTCAACAGCATTTTCCAGTTCCTTGTAGCTGTCATGAGAAATCGGTTGTCATGGATTAACTGGGGAGCGTTTCTTTATTTTAGTAATCTTTTTACTTTATTGGCAAGATTAAATAAATGCAAAATATTAAAGCAGAAACCAGTGTTGCATGCTCTTTACTACTCGCCCACCTGCAAACGGCAGATCTCGCCAGTCGGTGCCGGCTAGTATGGGTCAACTCGAAAAAGAGTTGATTTAGGCAACTGTAAATGTTATGAATCTGTTTCTTAAATTTTAATTATGTGATGTGAGAAACGATAGCATTTGCCATAAGTGACAAATCGGGCACACTTTGCACCTTTTAAAAATTGAACAAAGGTTAAGGGGGGTGGCATTGTTTTTTATATATTTTTTATTTTGTTACCTGAGGTGTGAAAACAACATTACTAAAGTTTTTGCTGTAAAAATATACATTTTATGATCTTTTTATGCCACTTTTTCAACACACAATCTGAAAATGTGGATTTATGTATTTCCCTTTAAGAGTCATCAGGTGAAATTGTCAATTGGTATGATCGGCTAGCATCTAGCCAATGATTTTGTTTCAACGCCCCAACACGTGCGCTGCGCGTAACCACAACGCGAGGTGATGGCTCTTGATGTCATTGAACCATATACAGTATGTTTGAGCCTGAATCTAATGAGGAATCAGACAAAAACTAACAATTCGTATGCGAATGTAGCGGCTGTTTTAACATGGTAAGAATTAAAATATTATGACTGAATTAGTTCTTTAGTTTTATTTACAAATTCGTAACGGCTGAGAGAGTTTGTACAGTACTTCAGTCAAATGTCATGTACAAATCATAGCGAAATTAAATTAAATATAGTACTTGCCATTTGCAGAATTTCGTCCGGATTTAAAATGGTTGGCACAGCACGATTGTTCAGAATACGTGTTTTTGGCAAAGCTAGCATCATTTTGTGACTTGTTCAAAAAACATTCATTGGTAAAATGCGCTGAACATTCGCGTAATTCCTGTTCTTGTCTCCCTCAAAGTTCTTGTCTTCCATGCTGACAAAGTACACATGTTGTAGATGATGTTTTGCATACACTCAGTGGTGGTGCTCTGTCAAGCGAGGACTGTTTCCACATGTGGTGCCAGTGGGCGGAGCCGACAAAGCAATGGTGTTCATGTTGCTTCAAAGGCTGATCGTATGCAAATTAACCTGCATCTCTGACATCTCAAATCCAGCCACTGTTCGTTCAGCTTTTTCCGGAGATCAGCTCAATAAATGCCTTTGTTATTGATAACAAGGACATTTTGAGCTATAAAACTTGCAAAGGATGTATTAATGAGGCCAACAAAGATCAAAAGATCAAGGGAAATTTAAATCTCCACCACCCCTTTTAAAGTTCAATATATTACTAATATAGGAGTAGTTTTCCCCCAAAATAAAATGTGTATAATTTACTTGTTAATAAATGTCGTCTAAAGCAAAATAATGGTTAATCTAACTATGAACGTTGTCTTCCAGGTCATGGTTGTGTGCTTTCATGACCTGGTGTTTTGAATTGACCTCTGGTTGTGTACACCCAGTCTGGCAAGCTTTAGATTTTTAGCACATTTTCATATTGTTTAATCTGTTAAACACTTGTTTGGAGGAAACAATTATGAATCACATGATGTCGAGACTTTAAACCTTTAGTAATTTAGCTCTCATGTTTTCAGACCCAGCCAAAGAAATCATTGTTTCAAATCTTACACAAACAATCTCACAACTAATAGTGTTGGCTTTATTTGACTTGAGTACTTCTGATTTACTGTAATATACAAATAAAGCAAGGGGTGTTGAGAAGTAAATCAATTCATTGTATTGTTTTGTTTCCACAGGCAGGGGTTAAAGGAACGTTAGGAAGATTGGTAGGCATTTTTGAGGTGAGATGTCCATAAGTTGCTATTTTTACCACATTGGACAGTTTCACGATGCTGAAATTCTCAGTTATGTCTGTAATGTTTTATATTTAAGTGTGGTTTATTTTCAGAACAGAGACAGAAAGCACAGAACGTATGTCTATGTTCTCATCGTATCTGAAGTACTGGAGGACTGGGAGGATTCAGTAAATATCGGTAAGAATATTGGCTAGTAATTTTTCCGTTAGGGTCCGGTAACGCCCGCTGTGTAAACGGAAAGCAGTAAAAATGCAGCGAGTTTTGTTTGATAAACAAAATCGAACAATCCGTGACGTCACAGGACACAATTATCTGTGTATTTTACGTGAATCTCTGTGTGAAAACAGCTATACACAGACAATAAGGGACACTGCTGTATTATGTGCGAGACTAGTCGACTAGTTGTCTAAACGGTACAGCTGCTAATAGTCGACTCTGAAAACAATATTCGACTACATGGAAAAAAGTTTAATAAATGTGTTGGACCAGCATTGAACGTATGCTTTTTATTACATAAACAAAAGATAAAATAAATATCATAAAATATCAAAAAGCACCATATTTTTGACTTATTTTAGCTGTATTTGGTGCACATTATGTGTCTAATACGAGTGGAAAGGCCAAAGAGTATAGAACCCAAGAGGTGAAACCCTGACGCTGTTTTTGGTAACAGTGTGGCTGCCATTTTGGAGTGAAAAAGCCAACAGCAATCCATCACACATACCAAAGAACTTACAGTAACAAGAAGTGAAAGCTAATAAAACGTTCCATTGCAACCGAAATTCTCCAATTTGGGTATGTATGTGTGATTAATTGCTGTTGTCTTGTTGGCATTTTCACTTCAAAATGGCAGCCGCGCTGCTGTTACCAAAATGCATCAGCGTTTCGCCTCTTGGGTTTTATACTCCTCGCCGGTTGCTCATGACACCAGAGCTGCACTCACATGGCGTCTAAGCCACTATGAGCCGTGCGCTGCGTGAGAGGCAAGGATTTTTTGGGCTGACTGGTTGGTTCTTTTCACATGAGCTGCACACGGCTGCAGCGAGCGTGTCGCTTCCGCCTCTCTCTCTCTCTCTCTCTCTCTCTCTCTCTGTCTCTCTCTCTCTCTCTCTCTCTCTCTCTCTCTCTCTCTCTCTCTCTCTCTCTCTCTCTCTCTCTCTCTCTCTCTCTCTCTCTCTCTCTCTCTCTCTCTCTCTCTCTCTCTCTCTCTCTCTCTCTCTCTCTCTCTCTCTCTCTCTCTCTCTCCTCTCTCTCTCTCTGTCTCTCTCTCTGTCTCTCTCTCTCTCTCTCTCTCTCTCTCTCTCTCTCTCTCTCCTCTCTCTCTCTCTCTCTCTCTCTCTCTCTCTCTCTCTGTCTGTCTCTCTCTCTCTCTCTGTCTCTGTCTCTCTCTGTCTCCTCTCTCTCTCTCTCTCTCTCTCTCTCTCTCTCTCTCTCTCTCTCTCTCTCCTCTCTCTCCTCTGTCCTCCGTCTCTCTCTCTCTCTCTCTCTCTCTCTCTCTCTGTCTCTCTCTCTCTCTCTCTCTCTCTCTCTCTCTCTCTCTCTCTCTCTCTCTGTCTCTGCATATATTAAGTATTTCAAAAGAATCATATGTAAACTCACAATGTTTCTCACTGTTTCTAACTTCTCTTGGGAATCTTATTTTTAGACTAGTTGACTAGTTGGTTTCAAAACTACCGTTTAAACAACAGTCAAATTAGTTGTAAGGCACATTCCTAGTATTATGATAGTTTGTGTCTCTCCAGTCACCTGTACTGTGAGCAGCGGGTTTATTGTCATGTGATGGAGTGGTGTAGTGGTAAGATTTACAGCTCTTACACCAGAGATGTGAGATTGATACCCGTCTCTGTCAGTCTTTCTGATATAAATGATGACAGCTGTAATGACCAGAGTGTCTCATAAACAAACAGGTTTATTAGCTCACACAAGTGTTCTGTTATATCTATTAAAAGTAACAATTATTTATTGTTCATTTTGAACATGTTATTATTAATTGTAAACACAATTTTCCTCTCCAATTGGCAGATAGCAATCTGGATCCTGAACACGTCTTTTTTTCTTTCCGCAAGACATATTAAAAACATTTAATTGTTTCTCCAGTTAAAGTCACACCACAGCTGTGACAGACGATGATGATCTAATAA
Source organism: Beaufortia kweichowensis (assembly GCA_019155185.1). NCBI lineage: Eukaryota > Metazoa > Chordata > Actinopteri > Cypriniformes > Gastromyzontidae > Beaufortia > Beaufortia kweichowensis. The sequence continues at coordinate 15,007,515 of CM032810.1, forward strand.
TGTGCTGCTGATTCATATATTGATTTGATTTTATAATAACTAGTGTTTGTGGTGTGTGTTCATTCAAGTGTAATTGCTTCGTATTTACCTATTTATTTATGTTTCCAGGCTTCTGTTTGAGTGTTTTCAGATATTTTAGTATATGTAGTATATTATATTTTGATGCATTTGTCTTCTCATAAAGCATCGATACAAGCCTTTGAATGAAATGGCAAGTATTTCTGACATTGTGACTTGAAATAAACTTGAATGGTGTTTTATTTCGTCCACAGGCAGGAAGAGGGAGTGGTTTAAGACGGAAGATGCTCGGCAGGTACTGCAGTGTCATAAACCCGTGCAAGCCTCTTATTTTGAAGCTCTTCAGCAGGACTGTATGAGCAGCAATGGCACATCTCTGGTGGCCTCGTATAACATCAATCAAAACTCTCTCTCCAGTATCAGATAACTACCACGACAAACACAGAAACCTCTGCAAAAGCGTTTTCTACCTTTTCTTACTCAACGGAACTCCTACCGCGCTTACCGTCACCGCTCGCTTTTTTATTTCATCACGTTAATGGCAAGATCTAGAACAGAGGTGTGTGATGTGTGTTTCTGCAGAGTTTACCTCCAGCCTGTCTGAATGCTTCCAGCTGTCTCACACATCTTCATCAGGTTAAAGCTAAACTCTGCAGCTCATATGGAATAAAAGATGTTTGCCTTACCAACATTTGTGTCTCAAAGTATCTAGGCTCAGATAAAAGGTCTTGGAATACTTTGTAAATGAAATTGTGTCTTTCTTCATTTGCTTGATCATTTTTCATGAATTGCATGTTATTCCTCAAGGTTTATGGAATGCTACCGTGTCTTGAAATGAGTAGTGTTAAAAGAAAAAGCTGTCAGAAGTGGTTTTTATGATGTAGTGCTAACGTTTGACCCTTTCATTAGGCCGTGTTTGCCTTGAGCATGTATGAATATGCCGTTTATATATACACACAAGACTTTTTGCATGAGCACGTCTTAATGATTTTAAAATACAGGGCAGTCTTGGGTTTACATGATACACATGAAGAATGTAAATGTTTTTTGGTAATGATTTTGGAAGGGGCCATTTGACTGGAATTGATTGTGTACTGTATGATATGCGTGATGGTATTTGCTATTCTTTTGCCAGTTTTACATACCCATCTGGAAAATCCAGCAACTCTGTTTAGTTTTCAAGAACAAATCTGCAAAACAACTGTTGGTGGTTATCAGGCCACCATGTCAACTTTTACATGAAGCCTGATTTAAAGGGTTAATTAAAGTCTTTGCCATTGGCTTTTCTTGAGTCTTCAATACACAATTATTCTGTGCAAAACAAAAATCTTGTTAGAATGTGAGTGGCTTAATATCACGCCAATAATGTACCGAGTTCACTCGTGTTCATGAGAGTTATGTACTGGATTTGTGTTTGTTAGATGTAGAGGTCTTTTTCTGGAAAGACGATCCTTTTGTTGGATGATGGTATTATATATCTCAGTCATGTCTGCAGCTCTTGTTTTATTCTTTCTGATGGTCTTGCACCAGTATTCACAGGGCTTTTAGCAAATTTTTCACAAATATGTCATTTAGTGTTTTAATGTGTTCACTTCCTCATCTCATCACTTAAAAATAACAAGCAGGTTGTGTGTGTGTGTGTGTGTGTGTGTGTGTGTGTGTGTGTGTGGCTTTGTATCTGTGGAAATAATGTGAATAGTCAAGTGACATGATGCCAAGGTTAACCGTCTGCCCCGGCCACATGAGGGGCTGCGTTTCATTCAAGATGTTTACAACATGACTGTACTCGCTCTTTAAACACTGGATATTCATTTTCCTCTTTTAATTTGTTCTAGATAACAAATTAAGTGTCATTTCATTTTTTTAAAAGGCACATTTACACGATATAATTTATGTTTCAATGGTTTTTCAACAATTTTTCATGTGTTGCATATGGTGTATAAAGTTTTGCTTAACGTAATTTTAAGATTTTACAATCTTAAACTATAAGGTTGCCTTATTAGTTTTTCAATATTATATTAATCAGAAAACTTAAATGAAAGTTTATTGTGGCTTTAAACCTAAAAATTCTCCTGTATTTTATTGCCTTTTGGATAATAACATCAAGAACGCTGTTTTCTGATGTTAAAATCTGTTAGCCAAACCCATTATAATATTAGTCCTCTTTATGTAAAACAATGCATTGTTGTTAGCAGTAATCTTTAAAGCAGTGGCACACTAACAGTACATTAAATAACAGATGACAGAGAGTAGTGTTAACCAAAACACTGAAATTATACAAAATGATTATTATTTTCATTTAAGTCTCTGTAAATTTGACTAAATTGTTTGTCTTTTAGAAGGATTTTTGGTTTCTTTCAAGTGTTGTTTTAACATTTCAATCATTTGTTTTGAGTAAATTATTTTAAAGGCCATGGATTACCCTGCATCTCTCTGCTCTGTAGCTGATATTGGGGATCATGCAAAATAAAACTTAAGCCTTACAGTTGTGTCAACAATCTATAAATAAAAACCTACTAACAAATGAACGTGCTAGATGTACATCATGATTTCATTAAGTGAACCAAAGATGGTTGTCTTAAAAAAGCCTTTTAAAGTGACATACTGAGCAAGTATAGCTTGATGATTTGTGAAATCAGAAGGATAGCATTGGTGTTGAAGGGATGAAGTAATAAAGCAAGGTTCAGATAATCACTGTAATGACCTCAGCCACACCAGTCTGTGATTATCTGAACCTACAATACACAGTTACCACAGGGAATGGAGTAAAGGTGGATTTGGATACTTTTGTTTTTACAAAGGAAGGAGTGTTAGACGTTTTAGGACCGTGTAACACTTTCTACTGGTTGTGGTCAGTGTCCTTATAAACAGACTGGGCAATCCCAGTGTTATGAACATGACATTCATAACAACACGGCCCTACGTTATAATTATAAACAAAAATATAAATTCTCACAAAATTCATTTATTACCAATATATTGAATCCTCTGTTTATATTTGCTAAAGTCATGTTGATAAGTCTAGGAATAAGGAAAAATCAGTCTATACACGAGTTATCTATCAGTATATGATGAACACCTTTGATCAAAATTTGTGAGGACATCAGCCATTAAAGCACCAAAACACAGCTGAGGATGGAGGAAAGTGACAGTAGCTCAAGGGTTTGTTAACATGAGTCTGTAATTCTCTGTTGATGGAACCACACAGTCAGAAACTATCTCTATTGAATTACATTTATCCAAAGCCATTTACAGTGCATTCAGTCAACAAACATTCTGATGAAATATGTTTATTATTATTGCATTATAAATGAAAATATACGAATCAAACATCATATATTATTTGAATAAACCCTACACAATCTATTAAACCGAAGACTATGACGCAAGACGAAAATGATGTTTGGGTATTTTATATTGCTGTAAAATATAATAAAAATCAAAGATGAAATAAAAGTGGTATGCCTGTAATAGCTATAAATTAGAGCTACACATCGATCTGTTTGGAAAAGAAAACAATACGATTATAGAAATCACAACGCGTAAATGATGCGTTCCACCTTTGCAATAACGCGTCATCGTTGCCGGTGGTTCCCTGTCGTTTCGTTGGGCATCACGCATGTGAATGACAACACCCCCCACCCCCACCCACGAGCGGAGAATGCGTGAGCACATCGTGATCCGGTGGATGCGGAGGGACGCGCGCTCGGCTCGGGGTCACCTTCCATCACTGCGAAAGAGGAAAGCGCGCACACGCAGCGGCCATACGTCAGTTTTAGGTAGGAAACAATAATACTGTTATGGCTTGTGATGAATATGGTTGTAATGCGCAAATTGTAAATGCGTATCAGCGCTCGATGTGTTTCTGTTTGCTCATCTCCGTGTTTGTGTAACGGGCACGCAGGGTTTTGGCGCTTGTTTTGCGGATTAGTTTGGGCACGGCGCGCGTCAGGGTGATCGTGTTATGCGTCCGCGTTTTCATACGAAGAAAACAAACGAAATTGAGCGATTCGGTGTCTGATTTAGCCGACCTTAATGTTGTAAATGTAATAACAGCAATGAAAAGCACTGCTGCTATGGATGAAAAGCATGCGTATGAGTATGAAAATGACACATTTTCAGCCGATGAGAAATAAAATAACAACAGCAAGGCCATGCTCGTGTTTTTATGACGCGATGAAGAATAATTCTGCATGACAAACAATGAATTAATCAACAGCCTATAGATGCTTATCTTACTCTCGTGGATGTCGAAAGGCATAAAGACGTCGTCAAAGGAAAATAAAACATAATCTATCATTACCTGAACGTGTAAAATATAAACGTGACTGGCTTAAAAACACGTGAAACGTTTCTTATAAAAAACAAGAGCGGTGAAATGAAAGAAAGGCATCCTGACTGCTCGTTACGTAACAGCTCGAAGCTATGCATGAAGAAGAGCTTGCTGCTTTGCTAAAAATCACAGTTTATGAGATTTCATAATATAATTGATGATCATGGTCTGTAATGTATAATGTTATGATATAAGTGAATGAAAAGCTTTGTTTTTACACATGAACTCTCATGAAAAGCAACACTGGTTTCTTGTGCGTAACGTTCACGAGCTTCTTGCAGAGACCGTAAATCTACATACGACTGATGGATTTAAGGATTTGACGCGCCCCCATACGTCATCCAGTGCATGTTTATACAGATCATGTTTTTGTAGCCAGTCATATTATTTCATTTTGTCAGATGGCCACACGAGGTCTGTTTCTGGGATGTTAAGACCTTGTTCTTCATGCTGTTAGAGAAACCATGTTCTAAGATTGAAACACTTTGCTGCAAGATGAGCAATGAAAGGAGAGTAAATGTGCTGCACGTAGGATGAGAAATGTGCAAATGTGAGAATAACATTCTGGATAAGCAAAATGTAAAGTAAATTTCATGTAATTATGTCATTAGAAATGTAAGTCAAAAAACAGAAGTTAAGATGTATAATACTGTGACTAAATGCTGGGCTAAATGTTGTATCAGTACTAAGTATTTTTATATTTCTTCTGATAGTAGGTGCTCTGGATGTTTTGGCGTTACTCAACTATGTAAATTAGCCCTATGAAATACATATGTGAAGTAGATTGTGATGCTGATTTGTGATGTGTTTTATACAGATGTTTATGGAGCTGTCCAGGGTTCTGAAACTGACATACATCACTAAACTCTTAATATATCAATCATTTATAATAAATATATTGTCATTTTTGACAAATTCAAAGTAATTTTGAATTCATGCGCTTGCAAATAAAAACACAATAGCCTAAAAATTATGTACATTTACATTTAGGCATTTAGCTGAAGCTTTTATCCAAAGCCACTTACAAATATTAGGATACACTATAGCGACACACCAAAGAAGGCAACAATAATACAAAGAAGTGCTTTCCTAAGTTTACAATGTTTCACAGTGATAGATAAATACCTGTAGAGGAAAGAGGTTTATTATGATGTCAGGTGTTTGTGTTTTTATCTGTTTCTTAAAGGAGGTGAGAGATGTGACAGATGAGATTGTGTTAGTGAGATTATTCTACAAGCAGAGAACAGAGAAGAAGAAAGAACAAGAGAGAGATTTAGTGTCTTCTGTGAGGGAACCACCAGATGATGTTCATTCACTGAGCGCAGGGTTCTGGATGGGTTGAGCGCAGGGTTCTGGATGGGTTGAGCACAGGGTTCTGGATGGGTTAAGAGCAGGGTTCTGGATGGGCTGAGCGCAGGGTTCTGGATGGGTTGAGAGCAGGGTTCTGGATGGGTTGGTTGAGGGTTCTGGATGGGTCGAGGGTTCTGGATGGATGGGTTCTGAGAGCAGGGTTCTGGATGGGCTGAGCGCAGGGTTCTGGACGAGCCAGGGTTCTGGATGGGTTGAGCGCAGGGTTCTGGATGGGCTGAGCAGGAGTTCTGGATGGGTGAGCAGGGTTCTGGATGGGTTGAGCGAGGGTTCTGGATGAGCGCAGGGTTCTGGATGGGTCGAGCGCAGGGTTCTGGATGAGTTGAGCGCAGGGTTCTGGACGGGTCGAGCGCAGGGTTCTGGATGGGTCGAGCGCAGGGTTCTGGATGGGTTATAGATGTGTAGAAGAGAGTTAAAGTATGAGGGTGAAGAGTTTGTGATGGTTTTAAATGTCAGCATTAAAGATTTGAACCGGTAGCCAATGGAGAGAGATGAAGAGAGGTGTGACATGTGCTCTTTGGGGTACCTGGAAAACAAGTCTAGCTGCTGCGTTCTGTATCATCTGAAGTGGTTTGATTGCTCGTGCAGGAAGACCAGCCAGAAGAGCATTGAAATAGTCCAGTCTAGAGATTACCAGGGATTGAACTGGCAGTTGAACGAGTACATCATCTACTGTATAAAGGTCAGGGTTGTTTTAAATGATGAAATTTTAAAAAAGCTTTGCTGTTAGGGTTATGTGTTAGAAATGTAGAAAATATCTGAGATTATTTTTTTATAATAGCAAGAGCACAATATCAGCTTGTGTAAGTCTGTGTTTGCAATTTGGATTGAGCTGAGCATAGAACAAAACCACAAACAGAAAACAAGCATGTAAAGTAAGCCTGTAAAGCTAAGAATAGGCCTTAAATATTTTATTTTCTTAATTGAATCAATCTTTGAAGGATGGAGAAATAAATGTGTTTATACAAAAGCAAGATGCTAATGTCTAAGTGTAAACATTGCCATTCTTAGATTTTTCATTCTTGTTTTGCAGTGAATAATATATATTTAAAACTTAAAAAAGACATCTTTCTTTGGGAGGTAAAATTATGTAAGACTAAATATATTTCATTTATTGTTTATATATAATTTATTATGTTTTACTGCACACAGTAGAAAATGGAGTTAGTTGACACCGTTTGCATCATGCTTACATTTAGAGATTAAACTAGTAATATATTATAAACTAGATTTGGTAAATAATAATAACTCTTGTCTACTTTTTTCATGTTTCTGCTAGAGGTCTATCCTCCAAGTAATATTTATTTGCTGATGTCCAGAGCACTTTTTTGTGGATTTTGGCATGGGATCATGTCCACTAGTAATAAAAATAACTATGTGTTCTGGCTGCATAAGTGAAATCATTTGAGTCTTTAAGACACATTGTCCTGATTTATCAGGCAGTTAAAGATTTGTGTGGCTAGACATTTGGAATATTGATGTAGCAATAAAGTATTAATGATACTGTATGGACAGACATTTATATTCTTCTACATGTATCTGTCTGTATATGTCAGTAAATGTCATTTTAATCCTGCTGACAAACCTTAGAAGTATAATTTGCATAAGTGCATCATTTATAAGGTTTTTTATTTCTGTAATGAATTTCTTTGGTTGATTTATATCTCAGAACAGAACAGAAGTGAACTGGCCTACAATTCATACGGTCTAGAAACTATTTATAATGGAGTGGCTCATAGAAGTGTAAAAGCTTGTTTAGTTTGTGCTCATCAAAAGGTCCAGGACAATGCCCCTGCCTCATGATCATATTTTAATAAACAACACAGAAATCCCTGCATCAAATTATCATTAGTATCAAGACAGCATAATGCAGAGAGCTCACACAACAATGCTGAATAAACAGGCAAGAGTCAAAACCCGCAAGCAGACAAACAAATACACAACAGACATCATACAGAAGCAGACTAACACAGAGAAGAACTGTCAAAATCATACAGAGAGAACAAACAAGAAGACTTTAGAAACATGGAGTGGAAAACCAGCTCTATTTATATGTTTGGTAATGAGTTCAAATGAGCATGAGGAGAGAGAGAGAGACAGAGAGAGAGAGAGAGAGAGAGAGAGAGAGAGAGAGAGAGAGAGAGAGAGAGAGAGAGAGAGAGAGAGAGAGAGAGCAGAGAGAGTCCAACTGTGAGACAGAGAGAGAGAGAGAGAGAATTCCTCAGCAGGTGAATCTCCACAGCAGTTATGCTGGAAAAGTCCTCTTATCCTTTTATAAAATTATGGGATCATTTATATGTTACTTTGAATAGAAAAATCAATAATAAAAAAATAATAATCAATGACAAAAAGCTGTACATGCATTGAGGGGCTGTGAAGTAATACTCTGAACTCTGTTTCCTTCAGTATGACTATATTCTGCTGTAGTGTTGATGAACAGATCTGAGAGATGTGATTGTGTGCTGTATGGACTCTAGATGTTTCCCTCAGGTAAAGGACATGTTCATGTGTTAGAGATTATTTTAGGCAACTGTCAGTTTCTTTCCATCAGTGGTTAAGACAGAAATCTCTCAGTCACTGAAATCTCTATTCTGTGTCTTGCTTCTATCATTTCACATTTTTCTGAGATTATAACCCACCTGTACTACAATACATCAGCATTCAGAATAAAACTTCATTTGCTAGTGTTAGATTAGAAACCTACAAGAATTGAAAAAGTATTCAGTACTTAAAGGGAGAGTTCACCCAAAAATCAAAATGATGTTATATTTTTTTCACCCTTATGTCATTCAAACCCTGTATATGACTCTTTTGTGGAACACAAAACTATAAAAGTGAATGAGTGCCGGTAACCAGCGTTTTGGTAAATATTTTCTTCTGTGTTCTGCTGAAGAAAGAAAATCACACAGGTTTGACATGAGGGAGAATAAATAATGAAAGAGTTTTTATTTTTGGGTGAACTGTCTCTTTAAATCCTGTGATTGCAGAGCTCCTATTTCAACAGCGTTCACCCTAATAAGAAAAGACTTAGTAATAAACATTTCTTACAGGCACTGTTGTGCTGCTCTATAAAGAACATTCATCAATTACAATACAATGTCTTTTAAACAGTAGTAGTAAATACTTTTTGATAGTATTGTTCATTTAAATGTAAATTTAAAAAGAATGGTGTGTTTGTATCATAGATGCACTGAAGCTACAGTATACAGTCCATTATCAATACACCCACACCGCCTGACAATCACATTCAGTTCAACCACAATTACAATTACAATTATGTGATTATATGTGATTATGTGAAGAAATCATTTATGGTTATAGTACAAATAATACATCGTTTATATCTACATGAAGTCCTGTTTATAAAGTCCAGACATCAGAAAAATATCAGTCTATACACAATTTACATTTCAGCACTGCAGCACTATTGTACTTTATTAAGTTTAATTTATTGCTTCATTCATATCAGCACATTCACTTTTCTCACCATAAAGCAAATATGAAAAGCACTGTGACATCACAGTCGAGAATTAGTCTGTCATGAGTTCATGTTTCTCTCTCTCTCTCTCTCTCTCTCTCTCTCTCTCTCTCTCTCTCTCTCTCTCTCTCTCTCTCTCTCTCTCTCTCTCTCTCTCTCTCTTAATCTCCTAATGGCCATTCTTCAGTCTGGTGTAATCGCTGCTGAGCCTATCAGAGGCTGTATGTGATGCAAGCGCTGTCTCCTGGCAACCCTCAGCATGTTCTTCTTATGCAATGAAGAGGGGATTCAGATCTGCTTAGATCATGTACTGTAGACACTAGTACTTAAAATAATACAAATAACTAGATAGGTACATTTTCTGAAGAAAATGTGAAGTGGTGTTTGCCGTGGCAAAACTCAGACCACAATATTACAATGCTAACATGTTTTACCACCCTCACGTCTCTACCATGTCCTGATGATATAGGTGTTTTAAAACGGTTGCTAGGGTACTGTGGTTGGTTGCTAGGGAGCGACTTGGCATCCACCAGTGATTATACTCAAAGCCACGAGTGAAACGAGCCCACCCCCATGTCTCTACAATGTTCTGATGAAGAGATATAGCTGTTTTAAGCCCACCCGCTTGTCTCTAGGATACTCTGATGTAAAGATAATCCATCTGGGCCGTTTTATAATGGCAGTCTGTGGGCTATATAAGTCTATGGGTGTCTCTTACGCCCCAGGGGTACAGTTTACACCCCATTGTGAGGTATGTTCTTACAGAGTCTGCCAGCCTGATCAAATGTGGTAACCCACATGTTTCTACGACATCCTCGCTCAGAGCTATGACCTCTCAAAGTTTGTCACAATGATAAGTGTATGGAAGAAGAAGAAGAAGTATGATGAACAACAATCATGATGCTTTGCATTCTAAACACAAACACATGCTTGTTTAACCTGTTAACTGTCACCGTTCCTCAGGAGGAACACCCATGTTATTCCCTTATTCATTTAATATTTCAGATGAATTTTAATTTAATCATAACAAACTATAAATTGATGGAAATATTTGACAAATTTGAATAAGCCCAAGATAACAGCTAATAGCCCACTCAGTGACCTCACGTACAGATGATAAAGAGATTGTGCTCATGCGCTCCTAATACCTTTATAACTGATAACATGCAGTTTGCTTCAAACGAAATGTGCTTTTTAACAATAAATGGACGTATCAGTTACAGATACACTTACACATCAGTTCAAATATGCAGTTTTTTTAATGATGCATTTTGCATTCATGGTGATGTGCATTCAGTCTCGTGTAGTCTGTAACAGATCAACACATGTCTGACACAAACACTGCAGTGACTGCAGGTAGACGCGTGTGATAAATTTAGAAACGGTCTTTAAAATCTGCTTACTATAATAGGTTTACATGTATGTGTGTCAGTGTTCATTCTGCAGGCATCTGTTAACCGCCTTCAGTGCAAAGATATCATATTAATATTACTAGAAAAACACACCGATTACTCACCAAATGTGTAGTAGAGTATGTGCAGCAGAAACACATTCATGTTCTGTTCCTGTTTACCTTGATGAATAAACATCTGTGATTAAACGTTCAACATATAAAAATCATTAACTGTACATGTCAATAAAGTAAGGACAGACTGAGCTTCATATCATTCTGAAACAGCTTCACAAAGCTTTTCAATCACACAGTATCATTATTTCTGTGTTAGAAATATTTAGATGATCATAGAGGTTTTGGGATATAAACAATAACTTCAAATAACACGTTTATCAATGACATTGTTTTGCCACAAGTTGGCAACAAGTGACTTTGAAAAAAACTATTTATCCAGAATCATGCAGCTTTAATACCCGAATAGCAACAAACCAACATGCTTAATATCTGCAAACAAATCTACAAATCTCACAAAAGAGATTGTTTAAACAGGCTTTTCATCCCATTATTCATGATTTCACAGTACTAATGATATTAACTTGTTTTTCTGCTCATCCTGACCAGTGCCAGTGGTATTTTTTCCCAATTAAGCATAAAATAATTTTTTTTAAATAATCTTTTTCTTACAATGAAACTGATCATTTTCTCTTCAGCTTCAACTCAATTTAGCCATCAATTCATCTTTCTGTAGTTTTCTGTAATTGAATGTTTGGCATCATTTGTGATCTTTATCCACTGGGATCTCTTGCACTATTACAGATAATACATGAGTTGTGATGGTGTGACTGGTTTTGCTGGTTTTGGATTGATTCAGCTGCTTTATCTTGACAGTATGAATTCTCTCTAACCAGAGCAACCAGCGGTTTTCTGTCCCATATTCTCTGTCATTCTGCTGTCATCACACACTCTCCCTGTCTCTCTCTCTCTCTCTCTCTCTCTCTCTCTCTCTCTCTCTCTCTCTCTCTCTCTGTCTCTCTCTCTCTCTCTCTCTCTCTCTCTCTCTCTCTCTCTCTCTCTCTCTCTCTCTCTCTCTCTCTCTCTCTCTCTCTCTCTCTCTCTCTCTCTCTCTCTCTCTCTCTCTCTCTCTCTCTCTCTCTCTCTCTCTCTCTCTCTCTCTCTCTCTCTCTCTCTCTCTCTCTCTCTCTCTCTCTCTCTCTCTCACTCTCTCTCTCTCTGTGTCTCTCTCTCACTCCTCCCTTTAACCCATTGCCTCATGTTGTCTAAGTCATTCAGGATTATCCTCCTACATGAGCTCTAGACACTCCAAAACTCCATGAGAGCTGAAGCTGCACTTTCATATCTGGATTATATCATTTGTATGAAGTGAAATCATTTGTTTGTAAATGGAGTCACTGTTGGTAAGTTCATAATGTGATTTACTAAAACAAAGAACAGGATTTGCTCGGCGTCTTTTGTCATTCTGAGTAGATTGTTAGATTTTCCTGAATGCAAAATCACTGCAGAAAATGACTGGATATGTCTGGACATTATTCAACATCCTGTCAAAATGACCTAATGAGTCAGAAACTAAATTATAGACTTTCATTTCACATGTAAAGTGAATTATTTTTAGCCACCTATTATCTTTTCTTTCGCTCGCTCTTGTGCTTTCAATAACTAATATAAATACTAAAAAATTTATATGACATTTGCTGTCTTATATTCGTCTATATCGAGGAATTTAATTGCTCAACTGTTTTTTTATCTCATATGAGATTTAATGGAGTTTTCAGTTGTGTTTCATTTAAATATCAACAAAGTCTCAGATGTTTCTTCTTCTCTTGCTTAGGAGAAATAAAAACATTGTGAGACAAGTGAGACTGCATTGTTAATGTTAAAAATAAATGTGGACTGTAGAGGTAAAATAATCTGGATTTGGGTAAATTTGGATGAGAAATGTTTAAGTTCATATTTAAATCTTCAATACTATAGACTTTTGATGTCAGACGTGAGAAATCTGAGTTCAGTTTGTGTTCCACTGATTTCTTGTGAGTAAATCTCGTCTTACTGTGAACAGGTCTATGACAGAGACGTTTGTGAGGAATATGTAAAGGATAAAAATGATAAATACAACATTTCTCATGTTCTCTCTGACAGCTTTACTTTGCTTTAGACTAAAGATTGAGTCACATTCTTCAAAACTCAAGCTGATCTTCTGCATACAGTGATAATACATGTTAATCACCAGCTGTCATGTCTAGTGGCAATGTTGTTTGCTTGATTAGGAACAAAACACATACAGTACAACCAGACTAAAGACCTGTTCACAGAAAGATGAGATTTACAAGAATCTAGTGTCTATTCACATTAATGCAATAAACAAGAAGGTTTGTGTTCTTGTGTTCTCGAGAAGAATTGGGGATATTTATTGTTGTCATAAAATATATTCTAGCACTATATTAGTGTTTTATAGGAAGGCAAACATGCTTGTATATTGTAATATAGGTTTGTAAGAAAAAGGTCCTATGTGTCTTCTCAGTTGAACAATGTACATTTTCAGAAGGTCTTTGTCATTTCAGGAATTTGCGAAATTAAGTTTTTTCAGGAGATTATACAGAAGTAAATGTTTATTTTCTTTAGTCACACTATGATTAGATTAGATTCAACTTTATTGTCATTACACATGTACAGATCAATGAAATGCAGTTAGGTCTGACAGAAGTGCCATAATGCAGTAAAGTGCAGGATAGAGATTGTGCTTCATGTTAAGATTATTTACAGGTGATAAACAGTCATACCAACATGTCATAATTGCTGTTTATTACTAACAAGTAAGGTTTGAGTTTTAAAATGTACAGGATGTTTTTACATTGACCTCTTTTATATCAAAAGATTTTGAGAATTTTCTTTCTCAGTTCATCAATCTGTTAAGCTCATCTCATGAGATAAATCACACACAAATGTTAAACCAATTTCTCTTGAGAAAAATCATCTTAATGTGAACAAACCTTTACACTTACATTAAGTGTAACATTATTAAAGAAGTGTTTTTTCTCACATCAGGCTCTTTAAATAAAGATCTATGTGTATGATTACCAGAGTAAACTCTGAAGGCCTGTGATGTCATATTTTCATTTTTGTGGCAAATATTTGCATTCGTGTAGTTGGTCTTCATCCAACAACAACAAGTATTAGAAGACTTTAGACGAACTTTAGGGATTAAAATGTTGTCGCTACAAAATGCAAAAGCACGAGACGAGAGCTAATAATAAGCATAATACACACATTATAGCATACAATAATAATACAAATGTTTTCACTTGCAGTTCATTTTGTTACCTTGTCAAACTGTATTTTTGTATCTTGTAATATGGAAAAAGTTTTGCTGGAAAACAATAAAAAAACTTACGATTTTATTTATTTGCTTGTTTGTATGTTTTTGTAATGTGACATACAGTATGTGGGCAAATAATTGGCATTAAACATCATAATTCTGTTGTTATTGAGCTCATCCTTAATTCATTTAGAATCTATAAAGAATTATATAAAGAATCCCATTGAATTATAGAAAAATTTATAAAGAAGTATTTCATGAGCTAATAATCTCTGTGCTATAAAATGGCTTCATTTGATTAGATTTCACATTAAACAGCCATGAAGAGCAATTATTAAATGTCTGTCTGTATAATTATTGTGGTCTGGAGAAATCTTTGTGTCATATTAATGTTTCCATTGCTTTATTAGGTTATATATCTGTATGTTCTGCTCAAATGTAGTTTGTGAAGTCCATGTTTGTTAAAACTCAGTCACTGTCATTTCTCTTTTCATTCGTGTTTTGACAGTATTTATCTCAAATATGACGCTGTAGTTTATCAGTTCTGTGTTGTACATATAACCAGGAATTTGTATGTATTTTGTGAGGTGGCTAATTCACCTGAATTCATATAATGTCAATCATACAAAAACGTGAATATTAGAAAAAAGGCCTGAAGAGAAGACAAATCACATTACAACCTATACAAATTCACTCACCAGAATTAGCCACCTGATAAGAAATGTATGAATTCCTGTAAGATTGTGTTGGTATTATTTTTATATTCAGTTTGAATATCTATTTATCTTATAATTTCATACCTAACAAACTGCTGCTTTGTTTGGTTTTCATCTGATCTGAACAGTCTTAAAATCATGTTTAGTCTGTTCAGCTCTATATTCATAACTCTCTCATTCTCTTCCAGTGCTTTCAGTCCCAGCAGACGCTTTCAGTCTTTCTTCACATCACCCTGCACCATGTCGGGCTCTTATGATGAATCCGCTGTCGCTGATGAGGCCATGGACAGCTTTTGGGAGGTACAGAGCGCACCATTTCCTTCCTTCACACGCCGGACTGCCGGCACATATTCAACGTGTGGTCAATAGTTGTGTTGTGCGGTAGCCAGCTCTGGTTTAAAAACAGAGAGATGTTGTGTTCACACTCACAATGAACTCTGTTTACACAACACAGACAGCCTGTGATGCTGCCAGATCCCGTCACATCACTCACTGTGAGGATCTGGCAACCAATGTATAATGTGAATCTCATGTCAGAAGACTCAGACGTCATGTTTGATTTAGATTTGTAATGCATGTTATTGAGCATCTTCAGTCTTGCAGATGAACAGAGATGCACATGTGACATGCATTTAACTGTTTTCTCTGTGTGAAGCATATGAAGATCTGTAGAAAAACCTGCTTCCAAAGAGATCGATCATAGTTGTTTTGAATGGACACGACTACAGTAGTGTATACTGTATGCTAGCTTAGTTTAGCACAAAAAGCTGAAATTATTGTGTAGTTTCTGTTTTTGAAATTTGTGCCTGTGAACTTCCAGATTTCTAAATGAAACAGTATATCAAATAATAAATACAAAGGGCCTGTTTTTTTCCTGTGAATTGATTGGATGTAGAAAAGAGGATGTTCAGTACCCAGATGAGTCTGTGTTTTTGGAACGTCACGGCTGGTCAATCAGAATCAAGGATTCAGAGCGCTGTGTCATAACATTAGTCAATGCATTAGTTAAATGTGTCATATTTAGGAGAATCTATTAACAGAAATGTAATATAATATGTAAAACTGTGTTTTTTCAGAGGTGTGTAAAGACCTTACATAATGAGCCATTATGTTTTTCTTACTCTACAATGAGCAATTTCTATTTACATACACCGCGGGTCCCCTTACATAGAAGTCGCTATTTAGCGCCGCCATGTTTCTACATGTATCCCTAAGCGGACAAACCGCTCTACAGAGTAACGATAATAATATTTGCAATAACATATCAGTTCCACATTGATTAACTGGCTATTCCCTGCAGTCTCAGACGATCACAGATGTTTATTCTGTGTCAGGGATTTATAATATAAAACACAACACTTTATTATAACGTATAAATTGTTTGTACAATAGAAAATATATAAGTAAATAATTCAGTCAAAAGCACAATCAAGGCCGTGATCCAGTAATATAATGTTATACAATTACACTTTGCCTTCAGTCAAAGGATTTGCTCAGTAACACATAATAAACTTATGATACCAAAGATTGCCTGTTAGATATACCCGAAATAAATTATATCTACTGTTTACACAATACAGAGACAATGATTTTCAGTAGGACTTGTCGAGATGAGTCTGTGTCGGGCGGGTACATGAGCGGCCGCTGAATGTCTGGAGCTCATGTCTCCAAAAACGTTTCTTCACATTTTTATATAGATGCTATCTTTATTAACTGAACGCATATTTGAGCTTAAAACACATACATTCTCGACTAAATCTACACTTTGTGACACAATAACGGCAATATTTTCACTGTACTGCCGTTGCTGCGCGGTGCATTTTGGGTAATACAGCTGTCGCAAGTTCACACAAGTCACGTACCGATACATCCTCGATCGTTCTTGGCTAGATGTGAACTTTGAATTGGAACAGAACTTGATCAGTTAATGATGACAAGAACACAAGAACACAAGTATATTGAGAAACGGCCTTTGCCATTGGTTGCAATTCACAACTTTAGCGCTAGCAGCATACAATAATAAAATACCACATGAATTTAAAGATCTTTTCATTGAAATTAAAAAGGTTTTATCCTTTGAAATGTTTCCATAAAACAGACCTTACATGTAACACAACAGCACATTCACAAAGTTTGATCTTTCACAACAATCAGACGATATGAATAAAAGCCTGTGTTGTGTGTGTTGTGATGTCACTGTTAGTGTTCTGAAGCACAGGATTAAAGGGTTGAGAGCACATGAACACTGAAAGCTGTGACAGGCGTTACATAACTCCCCCCCCCCGCATCATCTCAACCTGCGGTCAATCCACCCACAACAACACAACAACACAACAACACAACCTCTTCACTCTTCACACTTCACTCCTTCATCTTTCTCAGAATAAACATGTTTTGTGCTGAAATACTGTAGTGAGAGTCATAATTATCATAAAGACATTATGTTTTGGTTATTATTATCTTGTTAATATTGCTTTAATATGACGTTCTGACTACAAGTGTATAGATAGATAGAATGAATTAGTCTATTACACACATATTATAGTCTTGTGGTAAATGCTTAGGTGTATTATATGGATGAAATGGTATTTCTGATACACGCTTTTGTCTTAAATCAGATGAAATGTAGGCGGCATCACTTCAGTCATTTAAAACTGATCTTTTTAAAATAATGTGTTTTTTACAACATTCACAACTTGACTCTTTTACAGATCAAAGATTTGAAAGTACTCATTGTCATCATAGTTTGCATTTTCAAATATTTTGTTCTGCAAACGTAAAGCCCATGAATTTTCTTTTGAGTAAAAAAAGATAAGATGAGATGGTAACAGATTCAATATAGATTTGTAAATAGAAAATATCTGTGTTAATATGTGTTTACTGTAAATCTGATTTGCAACAATGCAAAATTGTTAAAAGAGCTATAGAAAAACGAAATTCTTATTTTACAAATCAGCTTAATAGTTAAAACAGTTTTACACAAAGTATAAATTCCAATCCCCTTTTTTAAAATCTGAAGATTTAGTGTTTTAGCCAGGCTTCTTTTATGTTGTTTGTTGAGGTTTTTTGTACCGTGATCTCTACCTGTTCTTCTAGGTGGGAAATTATAAGCGTGCCGTCAAGAGAATTGACGACGGTCATCGGCTTTGCAATGATCTGATGAACTGCCTTCAGGAACGTGCCAAGATTGAGAAAGCTTACAGCCAGCAGCTAACCGAATGGTCCAAGAGATGGAGGCAACTGATTGAGAAAGGTTTGCTAAGCTTCATCCTATCAACAGTTTTGAAAAAGTGAAATATTTTCTTCTTCTTCTTCTTCTCTATTTCTTCATGAATGTGTTGTCATGTCAGGGCCTCAGTATGGTTCTGTGGAGCGAGCCTGGTTAGCCATGATGACAGAAGCTGATAAGGTGAGTGAACTTCATCAGGAGGTGAAGAACGGTCTGGTGAACGAGGACGTCGAGAAGGTGAAGAACTGGCAGAAAGACTCGTATCACAGACAGATGATAGGCGGATTCAAGGAAACCAAAGAGGCCGAAGAGGGCTTCAAAAAAGCCCAGAAACCCTGGGCTAAAAAACTCAAAGAGGTACTTATCAGTTTAATCCATTTAAAGTGCAATGTCTAACTTTTGTCTCTCTGACGACTTATCTTTACCTGTGTTAAAACATGACCAGACAGCTTCAATTATTATTCATTATAATCATGAGTTTGCCAAGATTCAAACACTCGCTTAAGAAATGTTTTTTGTTTTTTTAACCATAAAAAGTTAGTTTTAAAGACATGTTATTATTTAGAAAATGGGAATTTTTTATTAAAATCCATTTTAGGTGTACAGTATATGACTTCCTTTCTTCTGTTAAACACAAATCATTTCATATAAAAGTGCCTATGTTTACAAGAGAAAACAATTATTATTTTGAACCTATTTAGAAAAACAAACTAGACTAAATTCTAATGAATACATTATTATTCATATTTAGTTTCAATATGTCAGCACGTCAGTTTCACTTAATCATCTCTGGAGTCATACAGATCACATTAATGATGCTTAATTATTAGGAGCTTTACTATTTTGAGTCCCATATAAGAAGATAACAGTATTTTATTATAAAAATTATTTATTTTTGTTCACCTGAAGAAATTAAGTCATATACTGCTTGAAATGACATTATTGTGAATAAATGTAAAAAAATCAGAGAATTTTTATTTTTGGGTAAACTATTCCTTTTCCATTTACAATTAATAATAGTAAAACTCATTTACTGTTAAAGAAAGTTTAAGAAATATTAAGCTAATATTGGATAATCGTGACCCATATTTAGTCTGTTTTTAAATCTACCTCAGATCCCAGTTTTGTGTTAAAGTGTTGCATGTCTGCATGCAGATGGAGACGGCAAAAAAGACCTATCACATGGCCTGTAAAGAGGAGAAACTGGCCGCGGCCAGAGAGGCGGAAGCGTCTGCCACTCCAGACCAACAGAAAAAACTACACGAGAAAACAGAGAAATGCAAACAAGATGTGCAGAAGGTGAGGGAAAAACAATGCCATAATTACACCCTCATCATGTGATTATATCACAATGGATTGAAGTTTTATTTTTTGTTAAAAAGTTACTTTTCATTTTTAATAAAGTTTAATCAATGATACAGAAATGAATACAAAATCCAGCCATTGACAGTTTTACACTATTGTTAACAATCCTTACAGTTATATAGACTTTATAACAGTAGTTCTGTTTAAAACATTTTAGATGAGATTTGTGTAGCTTGTTGGTTCACACACCACGTCAGACAACGAGCCGATGTTTTCATGTTGTGCAGAAATGAAAAACATCTAGTGACCGAATGATGAGATGTTGTAGCTTGATATAACACAATATAAACCCTGCGTGCTGTTTTTGGCATGAATCTACAAACACAACGTCATAGAAACCACTGCAGATATTTCAGAAAACTAAAGACGACACCGCGGGACACACAAATCACATCTGATCTGTTGTGATATACAGTGTGGACAATCAGTCATTTGAATGAAATTCCAGTTGTGAATGAACAGAAATGAGATTTGACTGACAGTCAGTATGTTTACATGGACAACAATATTCTGATATTAACACAATACTCGACCGTGTAAACAGAGCTTAATCTGCTAAAGTCATACTGGAATGGAGTATTGCTATTATAATCTCATTATCAGAGACATGTACAGTACACACCGTAATCACACTATATGCGACAGGATACACACACGGCAGTGGCACGTGACGTGTGCCATTAATCCATTTATGTATTATAACATGTAAAACGGGAACATGAAAGGTATATTCTAAAAACAACTCATGTAAAGACCTTCATTATAATATTGTCTTATTAAGAAGATCACTATTGTCCATGTAAATGTAGTCAGTGTGAACAGTGTCAAAAGGTTTCACAGGACAGTTTCTTTGCTTGCTATCATAACACCTGTTGATCTGTTTCTCTATAAACTGTAAAACTATAAACTTTTTATTTTCAAGATGAAATTATGATTATTTATGATTTATGATTAATCAATAGAGATATTTCAGCCTTTACTTGAATAGATGATTTATCGGGCAGTTATGTTTTCAGTCTAGTCACATCTGAATCTATCAACAGTCATCAGTTGTGTTGGAGTTCCTGGTGCTGCACATTGTTCGTGTGTTCGTGTGTCTGCTACAGGCCAAGGAGAAGTACGAGAAGTCTCTGGACGAGTTGTCTAAATGCACACCTCAGTACATGGAGAGTATGGAGCAGGTGTTCGATCAGTGTCAACAACACGAGGTCAAACGACTGACCTTCCTGAAAGAAGCTCTCCTGGACATCAAACGACATCTCAACCTCGCCGAAAACCAAAAGTCAGTATGAAGCCAGGATCTAAAGGAAATTATTAGTCTGTGTTTTTTTAGTCTGGCCTTTGAAGTAGGGATAGTTTGATTTAGGAATCTTTTACAAATGTAATGTATGTAGGTGTGTATTTTATTTTTAATTTTTGTGAAGCACTTTGGGCAACAACGTTGCATTTAAATGTGCTATATAAATAAATGAAGTTGAAGTTTCTCCTGGTCATTTCATGGTAAAACCCAAAAGATTGATATGTTTGCGTCTCCATGTTCCAGCTATGCCGCAGTGTACCGTGAGTTTGAACGCACCATTCTGTCTGCGAACGCACAGGAGGATCTGAAGTGGTTCAGTAATAATCACGGTCCGGGCATGCATATGAACTGGCCACAGTTTGAGGTATACGGCTGTCAGAATGATTGGCAGTTTTTGTGTATTGTGGAAAGTGCGGTTTGTAATGTGAATCTGTCTGTCAGGAATATAATCCAGAAGCCACTAATGCCGTGGCCAAGAGAGAAAAGAAGAAGCCAGATGGAGTCGCTCCCGCTACTCCAAGCACAGAGCACGGAGGTCAACCCGGTGACCGCGGCAGGTCAGGCGACGTGTTTTCAATAAAATGATCATATTCATATTATTATTAAAGAAATGATATTATTGTTTATGATGTTTCTGTTTTACCTTACTTTACCTTTTATGTTTTTCATCGTTCTCTGTCTTTCATGGTTTAATATCATGTCAGTATTCATGATATTGTTACATCTGCAAAAATCATTTTTTGGATTTAATAAATCACTGTTTTACACCTCTTGGGTTCTTTAAGCACTAGTACACTCTGAAACATAAAGTTGCTTTGTATCCATAAAAGAACCATTTTGGGTTCTGCAAAGAACCTTTCTGACAAAAGTTCTTAAAAGCACAATTTCTTTTTTTACTTTTTCCATTTTCCACAAAAAAAAAGTACATTTTGTAAAAAGAAACGTCTTTTTTAAACCATACAGGCAAAAACGATTCCTCTATGACATCATAAAGCACCTTTATTTGAGCTGTTTTTTTGAGGAACTATTGGCTTGTGTCTCTAAAACGGACCTTGATCTACGTTGAGACTTGATAAGCGTTCACATCATTATGTAATGTGCATTAACAGCACATGTGCTGTGTGTGTGTTTGAACAGCGTGAGCAGCTATGAGAAGAATCAGGCGTACTCCACAGAATGGTCCGATGATGAACAGCCCGCCGGATACTCTGGTAACGAGACTAACGGGGGTGCGAACTCATTCGAGGATGACTCGACCAGCAGAGGAGGAACGAGAGTACGAGCTCTGTATGATTATGAAGGACAAGAGCAAGATGAGCTCAGCTTTAAAGCAGGTAAAGTGCTGTTTATTTGGAGAAAACCCCACAGGAACATAACCAAATTCATCATCAGTATAATTACAGCAAGCTACAGCAAAATGAATATTTTAGTAGAAAATTAATATTTTAAAAGCAACTGTTAAAGTGATTGCTATACAGTATGTGTCCCAGTGTTTAACATGACTCGCAAAAGCAAACGTTTGATGTAATAATATAAAAAGCAACAATATATGTAGAAACAAAATCTGGCCAAATAAACGTATGAAAACAAGGAACACCTGAACACCATGAAACAGATAAACCATGACACACACATACCTGACATTAATATTAGATTGGCTTTTTCTAGCTCTTAAAGTATTTGAAAACATGTTTTTTATTAAAGAATGGAGAATATAATTTATGTAAAATTAATTTTGTAAATATTCACTGATTAGGATACAGATTATATTTAGACTTCCTGTCTAAAGTTTTGGGTCACTTGACAGAAGTGTTTTTCATAATCTTAAAAATCTGAAGGCACATGCTTAAATGTTTGCAATTAATGTCATAGACAGAAATATAATTATTTTCTTATAATCCAAACTAAAATTGTAAACTTTAAAATGAATACCTTTCAAAAATCAGTCAATAACAGTTCACAATAGATGTGAATTCACTGAAGATAATCAGATATAAAATAGTTTGGGGTTTTTTTTCAACATAATTCCCAATTGATTTACCCTATAGTTTAGCATTATTTTCAAATGTGGGGCATTAGTAAAGATTGAGTAGGTGACCCAAATTCTTTTAGATATATATATATATATAAATCATGTTTGTGAGTTATTTTTGATGTATTTCCCGCAGGTGATGAATTAACCAAGATCGAGGAGGAAGATGATCAGGGCTGGTGCAGAGGTCGTCTGGATAACGGTCGGACGGGTTTATACCCGGCCAATTATGTGGAGGAAATCTAATGGCATGACTGGAGGAGAACACATCACTGGAGGCAGCTGTGATTGTCAGAAGATATAATAACATGGCGTAAACGTCAGAGACTGAACGACTTTCCCTACAGATGTGCAATGTTTAAAAATAAAACATCTTAGTAACTGAATAACCGCACTGTATATATTGATCCGGAGGTGAGGAAGAGCTCGCTCGCTCGCTACTAATATCTATTCTCAAATATTGATAGACTTACAAACGAACAGGAACAAATAAACGCCCCGTCAGGACACGCGTTAGCATATATGGTATTTACTCTTATTAGCATAATATCCAACTGAACATGTGGCCATTATGTGTATTTTAGGAAAAGTTGTGCATTACCGGTACTCGTCCAATGTCATGGTGGTGTTAAAAGAGAAAATGACACTCGATGGGATGTTTAGGTTTGCTCTCTCTCTCTCTCTCTCTCTCTCTCTCTCTCTCTCTCTCTCTCTCTCTCTCTCTCTCTCTCTCTCTCTCTCTCTCTCTCTCATCTCTGCTGCTCTGTCATTAGATATGCTTCTCTTGATGTCTGTGATGTCTGTGTCATGCATAGCAGCATGTGCTATGAAGCATGAATCCTCAGGTCATCTGTACTGTACTGTGTGCAATCCCCACAATGACCACAGAGATCAGCAAAATAACTGTAAAGTGAGCCAAACTCTCAGGCTATGTTTCAAACACAATACTAACTTACTGCTGAAGATGCGTTCACCCCGCCACCGACTTTACTGCCGCTGTGTGTGTCGCTCGTCCCTCTCTCTCTCTCTCTCTCCATGATGTCATAAGGAAGCGTTTCTAGTTCTGGTTGTCATAGTTACAGACACTGTGGTACTGTAATGACAAACTGTAGTATGCTGCGATGGGCACCAGAAATGCATACCATGAAAAAATATTTGACATTTTGTCAGTCTAATGATGAAATATTAAGCTTGTTTAAAGTCACGGCTGATATTACTTCTAGTTCGCTCGTAGCGCTTCAAGCGCACTGCATTGTGGGATATCATACCCATACATTGTGCAATGCATCATGAAGAAAAAGAAAAATCCTTCACAGAATAAGTAAAACATAAGTGTGTTAGTATGATATTTCAAACATAGCCACAGTTTGTTGTCAGTCCCTGTCATTCCACATGAGCTGTGTTTTTATGAATATACTGTAATATATTGTGTCCTATACAGACTTGTAGGAACAGAAGGTTTTATACAGTATATCATTCATCATCTGGTCACGTCTTGTCCGAATCAAGATGTTTTGGGCTCCTCATGCACAGAAGCCACGAGTTGCTTCGCTCCACTCATCCATCATTCATAATGCAATTAAAAGCCATCAGATTACACTCCTTTCATATATTTTCATATATTGACCCAGTGGGATAAATCTCTTTTTTAGCGTGCGTATAGTGTTAGGGCAGTTAAAAATGCATATCATATAAACTGATCCAATCTTAATAAAATATATAGAAGATAAAAGTTTAAATGTTTAGATGCACGTGTGATGCCAACATATGATTTGCAGGCAATATTACAGTTTTTGAAAGCACTTAATAATGCATTTATGTCATTGACTATGGCCAAATATATTTCTGGCTATAATTCTGGTCTGACGGCAGTGTGAACACGAGTGAAAGGGATTCACAAAGCTCATTTTGATACTCTGATTTGTTTGCAGATAATATTTTCTCTTCCATGCAATGACATTTATACATTTTTGAGGTCTCCAAACACTGTTTAATTGGGACACTCTATATTAATATAATAGTTATGCAGTACTGAAAACACATGGCATTGTGAATATATGGATATCTTCGTAAGTTTCAGTGAGGCAGGTGAAAATGAGAGAAACGAGGTCAAGTTTTCAGTTTTGTGATTTATCAAAGTAGAAACCGTCCAGCCTACAAAAAAAGATTCATTGTGGAAACATAAGGGTACACGCGTACAACGTCTGACGTATTGGGGAGTATCCTCTTTATTATATTCAATGTGTATGAATTGTGTTTATGTATAGAAAATTACCGTAGTGTTGGCTAACAAAAGAACAAAACATGTAATGCTCTATAGATACCATACTGTATTCGTTTGATTTGGACTGCAACGAATTCACTATGTACCATACCTGTATAAATGCGTGTGGGTCCACGCCGTCATATTTGTATATGATGATGTAATTTATGAAGATGTGTGTTGAGTAGAGACAAACACCTACGTTGAGACAGTAAAGATATGTGTAATGTAAATGCTATTTTTAATGTTGATTTGTTCTTTATGCAAATGAAGGGATGAAGGTTTCTGTCGTGTGTGTGTATGTGTGCGTGTGTATGTTCATAGATAGTTCATGTAAACTGATCTCTTTGCTGGTGTAGTGCCTCCTTATCCATCAAATGATGTTCATTTATATATGCATAAACTTCATGATGATGATGAACATGATCAAAATAATGTGGAAAACCTGAACTTTAAGTTTTTGTGCTGATGTCGATATATTGCAATATTAGTTTGGAAGGAACAAACATGTTTGTTGAGAAAACTTGCAAAATGTGTGCTTGATTTTTTCTTTCAACTGTCTGATTTCTCTCTTCTTTTCCCACATGTACACATTGCTGTAACTGTAGATATAACGATATATTTAATAACATTTCGAAAACAAATAGGCACCTTAATGTCAAAATACTCTAAATACAGAATGAATGGTATGACCTCAGTAGATGAGTATTACATCATAAGAATGATAAAACACAATTACTTTAGAAAGACTTTACTGTAAATGCTCTCTGCTTCACTATTTTATTTCTCTACGTGCAAAATGACTTTTGCTATGTTGTTTAGTTTATCAGTGTATATTTTTAAAAATCATTTTCAGAACATAATTGCCGTTTCATTTTATTGGTGTTAATCAATGAAAGAACAGTAATGTGTTATATCAGCAGAGGGCGCTGTGTATATATTGTAACATTACACAATAGAAACGCACAACAGTGAGAACAGCTGTGATCATTAACACACAAGTTAGATCCATTCAAACACACTATTGAGAACACCTGTGATTTGTCCAACTGCATGAACGTGTCCTGTTATAAAATGGCAGAACTTGCTTCATTTTTGACCTTTGGCCTGTGACTGTCTGCAGTATGTCTTCTTGTGGAAAAGAACCCTATAGCTGGACCCTATAGCTGGACCCTATAGCTGGACCCTATAGCTGGACCCTATAGCTGGACCCTATAGCTGGACCCTATAGCTGGACCCTATAGCTGGACCCTATAGCTGGACCCTATAGCTGGTTTATACATTGACAAAAGAACTCAAATGACTTAAAAATCACTCGCCTTTTAATGGGATAGATGTGCTTAATAACTCGATCATTTATCCATTTTATTTCTACTAGCAGTTGTTCCAAGCCGCGTGCGGTACGTAATGACGTGCGCGTGACACTTGAGTGGACGCGTATTTTGAAAATGAAAATAAGGAAATTATTTTTTAAAACTGTAGTGAATTTGACATTTTATGCCATTACCTGACTGCACTTTTGCTGTGTGTACACTAGAGGGGGCGCGTCCTTAGAATTTGCTTTATATTTTTGAGAAATACATGCCTTCTTGTAAGTTCACCAGTCATTTTAATAATTGTAATAAAGATATTATTAAGCTATTTTCATTGTAGATATTCAATAATAAAACGTACAGGCTTTTATAACAAAAAGCAGGCTTAATGGCTAC
>CM032810.1:15039049-15171549 GCA_019155185.1 Beaufortia kweichowensis
AGCCCATAGAATCATACATACAGAAACAGGACATTCTAATGTGCTGTCATCGCAAATTTGTTGAGCAAATGATACCAAAATGTCCTATATCGGCTAGTTGGGCATCAGACATTTTGAGTTTTACATTTAAATACATTATATTAAATAAGTTAAATTAGGTCGACACCCCCAGTGGTCAAAAGATATAACGAAATTCATGAAAATGTTTACCTTTTCATATACCATATGAGAAATTCTACATATTGTCATGTGATTTATATATATTGCTTTAATTGCTCATGCCAAGTCGTGTGATACCGTCATTTATCATATAGTTCCTGTCTGTCCTACAGAATGTTTTGCAAATGTACTGTTTGTACAGATGTTTTTTGAACTTCTTTACTTGAATTTTAAAAGATCATTAAAAGCTATTTAATTGATCAAACTGTTCTTATACACAGCATCAATAAATCTGACATTTTTGCTGTCACACCAAAAGACACAGTCACATAATTATTTGTCAACTACCCATCTTCACAATGCTTTTGTATCACCTATCACTACAAAATCACTACTGGTTTTAAAATGACATCACTACCATTGCCATCGTTATTACTGTATTAACATATATTCTTTTTTCACATATGCCATGAAGATACTTAAGAGATGTGTCACCTAATTTAATATAGATTATTAATTAATTAAATTTGTAGAAGGAAAAATAACATCTCTGTTGAATCTGGCATTTTCTCATATATGTTTTCTGTTTTTCTGCAATTTTGTTGTTCTTCTTCTTTGTCTTCTTCTGACATTTTCATATGTTACCGTGGCAAAGTCTCTAAGTCAAACTCTATAGCGCCACCACCAGTTCAAAATTTCATTCTCTAGACACAAAAGTCCTTGTATATATAAATATATATATATATATAAGAATCCATGCTGAAATTTTACTTATGTCAATAATAATGGGTGTCAATAATTGTGTCCAACGTGTATTTAAAAAAAACATTTTTTTCATGATGTTATTTTTCAATAGTTTTGCTGTAATAAAAAAATAAAACATTCTTTTAAATTCTTTTAAAATCAAGATCAAAAGGAGAAACAATACAGATGTATTTTTACAGCTGTCTTTGCTCATATTTAGCAAGGGTGCCAATATTTTTGTCCACAACTGTGTGTCTTTAGACTTAATGAACATCAGTACAGATTTCCATACATTTTTTCTTTGACCCCTTAATTGCTGCTTTGCAGCTATATTTACAAGTTTAACGTTATGAATTAAGGGGAAAAAAGATTAACAGACACTTTTCAACACAGATTTTTGCTCAATAACAGATTTTTAACGTTCTAGTTTGCTGTTTTAAGCCTGACTTACTGTGTTAAAATTGTAAGTGAGGTAAAGTTTGGTGTGAAAGAGTAATTGATGTAACAGAAGAATGAAGAGTACCTGTGTGAGTGTCTCATGTCCAGCAGGAGGGTTTGACATCACTGATCTGTGGACAGGTCGGGCTGTTGTTTTAGATCCACAGGATCATCAGGTGGACCTGATCTAGAATTACACTGTGACAGCTGTAGAAACACTTCAGGAGAGCCCTAACCAATCTGTCACAGCTCACTGATCTCTGCATGTCTTTATATAGAAGAGACGCTGTGATTCACTGAGAAATAAGACAAATACAAATAAAAGAATGCATTTAATGTTTCGATTAAAATACTTTGCATCAGGAGACAGAATGTGTGTGATATTGTGTGGGTGATAAGGAGACAGGTGTGTACCCACCTGAGCACATCCTCAGGTCACCGGCACCTTCTGTCTGCTCTCTGTCCACCTGTCTCTGCCTTCTGGCCTGAAAAACACACACAACATGTACACTGAGTGGTTCTTTACTCATAATCATATGGGAACTACCGTTTAAAGAACCTGTTAAAGGGACAGTTCACCCAAAAATACAAATTCTTTTATTATTTACTAACCCTCATGTCATGTCAAACCTGTGTGACACAAAGAAGATATTTTGCAAAACACTGGTTACCGGCACTCATTCGCTTTCATAGTATGAACACAAAGTACAATGGAAGTCAATGGGTGACAGTAACCAGCGTTTTGCTAAATATCTTCTTTTGTGTTCCACAGTGTGAATAAGCAACTTTTGCCATGGACAAACTAAAACACTATTGTCAAATGTATCCAGATCTGTTAGAAACATAGCCTCAAATGTTCTTATTTATAGTTTGACTATAAACAATGAAGCTCTCAGATATTATCTCAGCTTTTTGTCTATATTTTCCCAGATGATTTGAGATAGATATGAATATTTTTGGATTTGGACACACATTAAGAACACAGAACTAAACTCACATAATTTGATCCTGAAAGAGTTTGATGTGAAATGTTCATGTTGAGATATCAGACTTCTGTTGACTTAACAAATCTAAGCATGAGAGACTATTTTAAAATGATATTTTTGATACTATATAGTTGAGTTGAATCTTTTCTCAAAAGAACAATCTGACCAATTTTAGACCAATCTAAATTGTTTAGGTTTTAGAAACAATTTCATTATTTACCACATAAATATATCAAAACAATCCTCATCACCATGAAGAGTCCATTAGTATTTCTTCCATATGCTCAGGCATGATGTTTGTAATCCCATCATGGCAGATATGCTTTTAGGAAGAATATAATACACTGACATAAGTCATAGTAAAGGGACACCAGATCTTCATACGTGCACACGCTCACCGATAAATGATCTGATGAAGAGATAAGAAGCTGACCAGAGGGTGTGTATTTCACACAGGTGCAGTAAGAAACCTGCAGGCGTGTGTGTGTGTGCGTGTGTGTGTGTGTGTGTGTGTGTGTGTGTGTGTGTGTGTGTGTGTGTGTGTGTGTGTGTGTGTGTGTGTGTGTGTGTGTGTGTGTGTGTGTGTGTGTGTGTGTGTGTGTGTGTGTGTGTAGAACAATAGAACAGTAAAATCCTGCAGGTCTCGGGGCAGAACAAAAGTGCACCTTGCATCTTCTCTGAGTTTCTCCTGAGGCTGTGAATACCTGCAGCACACACTCACAGAGAGACGGGCAGGTGTTTCCTCCGCAGGTGCAGCACACGCCCAAAATCTCACAGTAAACAACTCTGTTTGAAAACACACCTCATTCTTGCAAGACTACAGCTTTAAGCACCTGTAGCTCAACTCAGAAACACCAAGAGCTTAAAACAAGATGTTTGCTGAAATTGTTTTGCTGAGGCATTTCATATACACAAAACCAAGAGAGACCAGAGAGAGAGAGAGAGAGAGAGAGAGAGAGAGAGAGAGAGAGAGAGAGAGAGAGAGAGAGAGAGAGAGAGAGAGAGAGATGAGGTATGTGGGTAATTCCCCTACAAAAGAGTCAGAACTGTATTAGTAATCCAAACCATCATAACAGCTTCTGGCTCAAACTCGATCTGTTATGACTCAGCTCTCTAAAGCACCACATCAAACATAAAGACATGAACATCTTCTGCTCAGAACTCGATCCATACATGACCACACTCTAAAGCACCACATTTGCTCAAAGACAAAAACATCACTGATGGAGATATTGAATACATGTCCACACACTGAGACAATTTGCTCAAAGCAAAATCTTCCATTGATGGAGAATTGAATTGATGATTATTTATTTAGTCAACAACATGTGTGAACGGAGCCAATCACAAACATTTCTGCTGAACATATTTTCATATTATATTCATAATAATATTTTCCCACTGTCAATTATTTTACTTGAATGAAATATTTGATTTTTTTTTTAAATGAAAGACCAAAAGGAGAAACAATGCACATTTATTCTAGCTATACACAGCTCATATTTAGAAAGGGTGATTATATTTTGGCTATGACTATAAGCATTAAAATACACACCACTTTAAAAGTGTAATTTTAAGACAAAGAGTTAAAAGCTCATAAAAAAACAAACCTTAACACTTGTAAATGCAAGCAAAATATAATCTGAGTTCACTAAAACAGAGAGGGACATTTCTACAACCCTCATGTGTTTATAAAGCAGAGCTAGTGCTGTTCTTTCTTAAATCTCTCTCTCTCTCTCTCTCTCTCTCTCTCTCTCTCTCTCTCTCTCTCTCTCTCTCTCTCTCTCTCTCTCTCTCTCTCTCTCTCTCTCTCTCTCTCTCTCTCTCTCTCTCTGTCTCTCCGTCTCTCTCTTAAAGTCTCCTCTCTCTCTCTCTCTCTCTCTGTCTCTCTCTGTCTCTCTCTGTCTCTATAGCTCTCTCTCCTCTCTCTATGTCTCTCTCTCTCTCTCTCTCTCTCTCTCTCTCTCTCTCTCTCTCTCAATTTCAATTTAAGTGTGCTCTTTATTACAGCATGACAAAAATTGTACAATTGTATTGCTGAAAGCAATTGCAGCTGGGCTGCATACAAATAGTGCAAATTATGTACAAAGAAAAGTTAAAATAAAAGTAACATGTATCTATAGAATTAAATAGAATAAAAATTTAAAGAATAAAAGCAAAATATACATTCTAAAATCTCTCAGTAATATCTCTGTGATCTCTCTCTCTCTCTCTCTCTCTCTCTCTCTCTCTCTCTCTCTCTCTCTCTCTCTCTCTCTCTCTCTCTCTCTCTCTCTCTCAGCAGCAGGGCACACTGCTTTACTTCAGATGTTTTTGATCAGTACTGTGTCCAGTGTTTATATGTGACTGACAAACTGTTTCCTGTGTCACCTGATCTGAGCACTACAGCCTTGAGAGAAGGAGAAGAGAACAAATATGAAAAATAAACCAGAAAAATAATGATCTGCTAATGACAGACTACCGTCCTCCTGTACATGTTAGCATTAGATTTTATGAACTCGTCTAAGATAAGTAAAGGTGTAATATTGCTCATAACACATCCATCACACGAGCATTATCTCAACCCCTCTCAGGTACATGAGCACATTTCTTTGGCTCTACGGGACATTCCTGTAGATCTATGCCCCCAATGACATCATCGGCTGTCATCCATCTAGCCACCCACACACAGTTGTCTTCTGTGAATTTGACTCCATGTGTTTGAAGGGCTGACTTCATGTCTCCAGTTCAGGCCAACCACATCAAACCCAAAAGACTGCTGTCAACTAAACACCCATCATATATAAACACCCTCCCGCAAACACTTACACACACAAACATACATGGAATGGAAAGTCATTCTGGAGGCCTTATACAGCAGTTTTGTAAGGTTGGTGTTGTGTTTTCTGCTTTTCACTTCAGACGTAAATGCCGTGTGATTCATCATTCTGGATCTACAGGAGAGTGATGTAATGACAACACTGTACGTACAATCCTGAGCCCTGACAACGTAATCCTCATATACTGTAACCCTTTATACTGTAAATATATTTAATCAGACAATTTCAAACATCAAACATTAAAGTGATAGTTCACCCAAAAATAAACAATCTGTCTTCAGTGTAACACAAAAGAAGATATTTTGAGAAATGTCTCAGTGGTTTTCGGTTCATACAGTGGAAGTCAATGAGGATCAGTGTTGTTTAATTATCAACATTCTTCAAAATATCTTCTTTTGTGTTCTGATGAAGAAAGGGTGAATAAATGATGACAAAATGTTTATTTTTTGGGTAAACTCTCTTTTTATAGAACGAGGTATGTCTCTCACAGAAATGTACACCACCTGTAATTTATATCATACAAAAATGAGTTGAAATGGCAGAATCATGAGATGAAAGATTGGATAGAATAACATTGTGTTCACAGTTAAAGCATGTCACAACATATGACAGATGACAGATGATAGAGCTTCAGTTCGTCCTCCCCCGCATATCTTTCCCACTATAATCTCAGCGTTTCGAGCGTGTCTGCTGCGTGTTCCTGCAGTAAGACAGACTGGCGTCAGTGTGCAGATCACATGCGGTTTGTGGATTCAGATTGATGAAGAAAGAGAGAAGTGCGGAGGAGCGCCACAAAACCTAATGCCTCTAAACTCTGGCCAGGTTTAAAACACAGATTGTTGGCATTTCCCACATTTATTACATTTCCCCTCGGGGAGGCATATCTATCTATTTGACAGACTGAGGTGCTGGAGCGTGGAGCTGGATCCAGTGGTCTTCATGGTGTAAACTGGACCAGTTCTCTTTCTGTTTTTCTGGGGTTCCTCTATCAAATCTCTCACCCCATCCCTTTCTTTTTTACTTTTCTCTGCTCAGCTGCATTAGTGTTTGGAGCTTCTATATAATGCGTTTGAAGTGCACTTTCACTGATGGAAAAGAGTAACTCGGTTAACTTTTGGCTTTTACAGTAAGTCAGATCCGCATGGAACATCAAATGATGACAGATTGTTTGTACACTACAGCTAAAATGAAAATTAGACACCTTCATATTTAATAAAAACATAAATTATTTTATTGAAAAAAATAGCAAGTGGAGATACGATAAAATGAGCATTGCTCCAAACAAAGACTGTACAACATTTGGTTTTTGTTATACGACCAACATAATCTTTTGTAGACAGGCAGTGTCATATATCATTGTGACTTCAGAATCTGTACATGTCCATGAGTTTTGCACACAAACAATAATCCATGTAACAGTCTGATCAGAATACATTCACGTCCCTGATTTAAAACTCAGGAGATGTCTGGAAGCTCACATTACATTACAGAGACAAACTTCTTATTAAAACAGCTTTTGGTAACGGTATGGTTTTCAGACTGAAACAGCAAGTCAACAGGCCTGCACTGCGACAGCTGTCTCAATATATCCCTGTAAGTGTGTGAAGATCTCAGTGAGAGATGACCTCTCTCACAGTCCCGGTCCAGCCGGCACCGACGTGCATCCTGGGAATGCACCCACAGCCAAACCGTGAGCTCCCCTTTATACAACTAAAATGTACAGTTTATGTGGTAAACCTTCATTGTAGACATGGCTTGTGTCTGTTTAAAACTGGTAGAAAAATAATCTCTCCTTTGGCTTGTGGAAGGCACTTAAAGATCATTGCGTGTCAGTTCAAACATTCACGTACGGTTTAAGGTCTTGACCTCTAGGCAGACGGACAGCATCCGGAGACGGTGTGTTTGTGCAGGAGAGACATGCGGCTGAAGGTACGCGAGCACGTTCCGCACTGATACTTCTTTACTTCCGAGTGGGTCTGTAGATGTGCTCGCAGATTTGAGCGGTCGGCGAATGCTCGGTTGCAGTGGGGACACGAGAAAGGACGTTCACCTTAAAAGAGATTTTGATTAGAAACATTTTATGCATACGGTTACAAACCTAAATTATTTTTCACAACGTATTTAAAACATATTGATGGCTTACCAGTATGTGTGCGAATGTGTCCTCTCAGTAACCAGGGTCTGGAGAAAGCCTTTCCACACGTGGTGCACACGCAGGGAAGCGTATGTGAGCGGATGTGCATCTTGAGGGCACCCAGACTGTTGTACTCTTTAGGACAGTGTTTGCAGTGAAACGCCGCTCTGGTGCTGGAGGTTCCCGTCACGACGATGAGCGCTTCAGGGCGAGCTCTGCAGTGTGTGAGCTGGTGTCGAGAGAGCGCCGCGGGGCTGCTGCAGGTCTGTCCGCAGTGGGCGCACTGAAAGCGTTCCGCGGGGTCCGGGCTGGGCGGGTCAGATGTACGGCAGTCATCCTCCTCTCCGCTGCTGGAGCTCAGATCCAGAGGCCCGGGAGGAGAGGGAACGCTGGCTGGTGTGAGGGGTAAAGCACTGCTGGACCACATGAGCACAGAGGGCAGGATGGGCACCAGAGAATCCTCTTCTTTGGTGGGAAAGTTATCCGAGGGGAAACATTGTGGGGAAACAGCATAGCGTTTGTCTGGGTGAAAGATACAAAAATAGGGTCAGGTGCAAATCTGCTTTTGATTATCTTACAAAACTATTACAAATCTCCATCAGTATCAGTCAAAACTTTTTCCACATTTTAGAATAGAAGTTAACTTATCAAAACAATGAAATAACACAATTATGAGAATTATGTTGTGACTAAAGCATCTAAAATAAATGAACACTATGTTATATTTGATCATCTTTAAAAAAAAGTCACACTTTGTCTAGAATTTGTAAAATCATTTTATTATCAGCTTCTTAAAGTCTCAACTTGAGAAGTTTATTAAACAACACTGAAGGAATTTCTATCTATACTAAACTCTTATTGACTGAATCTAATTCATTATTTGGTCCAAGTAATACATTTCAAAAATATTTTAAAATTAAATTTTAGTTTTTCTAAATAAAAATATGTTAGCACAATGATATTTTGTTCACAAAAGTAATTGCTGACTCAAGTTTACCTTTAAGTTTATTCCATATTCATATATGGATAGAAAATTTTCCCTAATTTATAAGTAATTTAGAATAAAACCGTCTGCTAAATGTAAAATGTTTAGCTGTAATAACACAGAAATCAAGCCACACTTACCAGTTTGACTCTCCAGTTCACTGTAGTTCGGCTTCTTGCTGGAGAAATACTTCTTCACCAGAAATGAACGAGGCATCTTGTAAAAAATCTTAACGCAGGTTTAATAAGTAAAAACAAAAAATTTCAGGTAAAAAAACCCAAATGTACGAATCGTAGTCCGTTTCAGATGTCCACTGTTAACGAAAAGAAGAAGAGCTGATGACATTCTGCGCACACGCGTCTCTTCATATGCGCGTGAGAGATGAAGGGGCGGGGCTTAGAGCTGAAGACACATCCCACAGAGCGAGACTCCGCCCCCCGCAGGTGCTTGAACACAACTGCATTCAAGCCCGTTTATAAAAAACTGCAAATCAGAGTTAACGATGTATAAAAACATTCAACTTTCTACATTAAATGTAGGATTATGCTGGAAGAAATGTTTCATGTTAATTACAGATGTGTAAAGCTGCCGTTGCCGTCTTTTTAAAAGGTTTGTGTAGTGTTTAATGAGAGTAAAACACACATCTGGAGGCACTATTTAATAAACTCATGAACTGCATATGAGCACACAAACTGCGATTAATAAATAAATGAAACTAATGCAGATCATTGATTTATTATTGTTTGGTTTGCATTATTTGCATATTGGAGTTCATTGGTTTTATTACAGCTTACATTTAGGGTTGTTAAAAGGTTTGTTAATGTAACATTTAATCAGGTCGAATAATTGAATTATTGTTATAGTAAATATTCCTTTGAAATTTTCTTTATATGATGTTTTTTCTCTGTCTACACCGTATAAAAATTGAATTCTTGGTCTTTTTGGTGTGTAATCTTGTGTAGTACACGCTGCTGTTGAATCTCATCACACACAGCAACAAAAGTCTCTGTTCTCCTCTCTGTGTCTCATTCACTGCTCATTTATAACTCATTTAACAGACACAGAGAGAGAGAATCAGGTGCTAAAGCCCATCAGACTTTGTGAATGTGTTGAAGTGAATTAATGTGGCCATCAGTCTGAGAGGGTGTGAATGTGCTCGTGCTCGTGCTCGTGCTCGTGTGTGTGCGTAAGCAGCACCTGTGCATGCGTCACATTATTCTGCGCTCTGTTAGCGGCTCTTTAACACTGACGCCGATCAGACGCGGGTCAAACGAGCACCACTGGCCCTAAAAGCCCATCAGAGACACCACATACATTCCTGCACATTTCCTTTACAAACACATGACATTTACAAACCTAATAAAATAATGTCACTTCAGAGTTGACATTATTACATAAAAATATACTATGAATGAAAATAAATGTAAATCTGTGACCATATAAGCTAGTTTGAAACTAATACATTGTACTTAAATTCCAGCAGTGTGGATGTGACATATTACGACAAAACTTAATAGAATGTATTTATTACCAGTATATGAAATCATATGTTATATTATTCTAAACTCCTGTTGATAGAGTCCAGACTACATCAGACAAATATCAGTCCATACACGAGTTAGGTTATCTATTTAAAAAAAATGGAAATATACATGTGTGTTATGAACGTGACAAAAAAGAACACACATTTATGAGAGGAAGAGGGATTTCTGTGAATTAAAATATACAAACCAGAAGCAATAATACCCAACAAATGAAGAAGAGATGAGTCTTTACAGAACATAAAATAGTTATTTTATTTTCATGTGCTCATTTATGAGGAATATAAACTGTTCTGAATGTGACAATTCTGAAAACACACTTTACCTGACTATGAAAAATCATGAGAAATGCTTTAAAAACTTTGAGAGAGACTTACATGAGTGAAACCAGCAAATATTGACATCTGAACTATCAGCATGATAAAAACCTTTAATAAAAACTCTGTTTTTATGGTAAGACGAATTGTCTATATGTTTCTCTGCATGTTCTGTCTATAATATTTATGATATGATATGCATATTCAATAAGAAGTAAATCACACCAAAGTCTCTTAAATGCCTGAAACACTCCGGTTTTGTCCAGATACAAAAGATGTCAGTGTTAAATGAGGTTTTCACCTAATTTGCTGCATTTTCTGCTTGTCAGTAGACATTATGAAAGAGTCACAGGTTGTGTTTGGTGAGCAGAGAGCAGATGATCTTTTGACCTGCACACAGTGAGCATATAAAGCACAGAAATGTCCTCGCTTGACAACAGATGTTTTCCTCGTGTGGCTCAGAAGGAGACGGACACATTAGTCATGAAAAGCTCACAGCTTCATTCAGCACTGACAGATCAGTCATATGACAGAAAACATGTCATTATAATTTACTAATAAATAGTCATTGTTTATTGCTTATGTTACACAATTAAAACATATATGCATAGAGATGTGTAAGGAACAGTAAATATTTTGGGTGTTAAGACCAAGTTTTTGAATCACCATTTAGCTTTTTTATAACTCAAAAACACAAATATTCCATATACGTTAAACATAAAAAATGTTAGAAACAGCTTCAGGTCACACCGCTACACAAGCCCTAACCTCTTTCTGTTTTCTATACAGTGGTGTTGGGTCAGATTTTTAATGTTATTTATTACAATAATGTGTGACCAGTCAGTTTTGCCCACATTGGCATATATAAGCACTATTTTTTCTGCTTTCCTGTAGCTCAGCTGGTAAAAGTGTGACGCTTGCAACGGCAAGGTCATGGGTTTGATCCCAGGACTTCATGTGTTCATTAAAAATGTATAGTAGGGACCTATAGTTTGGATAAAAGTATCTGCCAAATGTGTAAAAGTCTATTAAAGGCTGTTACAGTACATTGAGAAGTGAGTTACATTTATTTTATATTGTGTTACACATTATCACAATATGTAAATTAGTTGATTAGAAGATGAATAGATGAACCATGTTTACAAAAGGTTCTTAGTAATGAAAAGAGGTTCTTTAGACTTTGGGGTTCTTTGGGGAACAGTTTTTCACTGTGAAAACCCTTTTAAAGCACTTTTATTTTTAAAAGTGTACTCAAACCAATAAACAGGTGTATTCTGCGGTATTTTATATCAGAATTCATTTTTGTTGTACAGTGTTACACACTGAACTTTCACCTGTGTTTACATCTCTTTGAGTAATGATTCATGAATGTCATGCTGTAAAGTTTGTAAGAAGCACCTATATGAGAAGAAAGGCTTGGGGTCATTTGAAGACAAGGGGTTTGGGGGAAGGGTTGATCTACAGAACCCCTGCCTGAGCATGAGATAAGGTACTGTAGAGAGAGAGAGAGATAGACCCCCTCTGGAATGTAAGCTGAAACATATGGTGAAATGCTCCTTTTGTTGAAGTGAGTCCAGGAATTTAACTTAACAACCTGCATCTACCTTAATGAGCTGTCGCTTAAGCTCTGCTATTCCTCTCTGCGCTCCACCTCCATCAAAACATCACTGACTCTTAGATAAACAAACCTCAGATGTCCTCAGATGACCCGCCGCGTCTGCTTGCTGCCTGACTCACACCATGTATGTGAAAATAACTACAGATGTTGGATAAGACTTGCAAAAACCCCCAAAATATCATAATGGTGTATCAAAACAAAACAAAAAGCATT
This sequence comes from Beaufortia kweichowensis, assembly GCA_019155185.1. Lineage (NCBI taxonomy): Eukaryota > Metazoa > Chordata > Actinopteri > Cypriniformes > Gastromyzontidae > Beaufortia > Beaufortia kweichowensis. The sequence goes on from CM032810.1 coordinate 15,051,004, forward strand.
AATGGGAAGAATATTTAAATAGCAAGTGTGTTCCTCTCTGTGTCTTAAATAACTGCTTATTTAAACAATATATGATGTAGAGATATTTTACTGTCAGTATTAAATCTGTAAATATGCATCAATAACAGTCCCAATGGTGTTTGACAGAGAATACCAGCAGTTCAGATTGATTTACATTTACTATGATGCTTTCATCCAAGCCAACTTACAAATAATGACACATTCATCAATTCCCAGAATTCACAAATCGTGAATAAAAGTCTTGTGTTTGGAGGTGAATATGCCTGCTGAGGGCCGGTGCCACCGGGTCTCCGGGCTGTCCAGAGCCTCAGGCATCATGATTTAACACCCCGAGCGTTTAATGACATGCTGAGCAAATGACTTGACCATCAGTCACTGAAAACTGATTGTTACAGTCCTGTTACAATACACCTCACAGGATGCATTTAAAGTTAAACTTGGCAAGAAAGTAAATGTGTAGAAAGAGGTCAGATGGATTTCTGACAGCTTTTCTTAGAACAGGTCAGGACACAATAAAAAAGATAATATGTTGTTATATGTTTATATATTGTCATCTCTTACTGAATGATTGTCGTTCTGGCATATAAACATAGATCTGATGGTCTTGATCTACTGTATGTAACTCTTGTGTAAATCAGTCTGTTTTGTGACAGATCACAGATCACAAATGAAAGTCAAAATTAAATGACAATTTCAGTCCTCTTCAACTCAAACGTTTCTAGTGTCTGGTTGTATGTAAATGTTTCATCAGGTGTGTCAACAGTCTTTTTAATAGACATTCAATTTATAAGATTTTAACTGAGCCAATAGAAAAATGTTGATGCAACAAGTCACAAGAAAAGTTCGGGTTGGAGAGGACTGAGATTTTTTACAGGTGTAAAGGTCAGTTATACTGTTTTATTAATTGTGTTTCATATTTGTTATACTGCTGATTGTTTTAATAAAGACATTAAATAGCATATAATACAATTTACACGCTGAGACTTATCTAGTATTTCACATCTCCTACTTTCCCAGTATGTAATCAGTGTATTTGTTGCTAAATTAGTCTGTATAAGAAGTAAATGTTTTCATGTGATTTGTTTTATGTGATACACTCATTTGCTTCTCATTGTGTAATGTGCGTGTCAATGTGTGTGTGTCAAGGATTAGATTTATTAGATTTATTCTGCTTGTCTGTAAATAAGTGTTAATTGATTATATTTAGTATTGAAAAAAAGAAATATATAATTTTTGTCTTTCTAAAGTACTTCTGTTTTTAGTTGTATAGTGTTTTTATATGGTATTTTTGTTTGGTTTATTGGTTCTTATGCTATATTTAAGTATGTTATGCTGTGCATTTACTTGATTTCGGATGCTTGTTGGCTATTTGCTGACACCTGCTGTCTTTATTTGGACATGTTGTCTCGTGTTTGCTTGTTAATACATGACAATACAACAAACAGGCTCGCGGTGGAGCTGTTCTCCATACAGTTTCAGGATAAAACCTCTGTCAGGTCACATGTCAATCCCTGACTGATTTCAGGAGAATAGGGAATATCTGATGCAGGAGTGGACCCTTTAGGGGGTTACAAACACTTATTCTTTAACGATCACTTTTGGTCAATAAAAAGCTCTTTTGAAAAAACATCATACAAATATCACTAAAATGACACATTGCGTGTGGAAATTTTAAAAAGCATGGGCTAAAATGTCTGCTCTTGCGTCTGTTTTAAGACACTTCTTTGCACCTTTTTTATATTTTATTTAACTGTAATTATAACTGTAATTTCTTTATCATGATTTTTTATGCTACACTTGGTTGTCCCCTCACAATGAGTGTCACCCGCAAAAGCATTCACCCATTTTGCTCTGATTTGATGGCATGAGCTATCAGCCTCCACACAAGCTGCTGAATCCATCACAACTGAAAAACACACATATTCACCTGACTACCCTCTGGTTTCTTTCCTTTCCACTGTCTAACCTTTGAAAAACACTACTAGCTTTAACACTAGTCCTACATGTAAACATTTAAACTAAAGCTTTTGTATATTACAGTTATTGTAAGGTGCTTTGATAAAAAACACTTTCGCTTTAAAAGTCAACATTCTGAACCTTTCAAACTCCATAAGTCTGTAAATGTTACATTACATTTTATAGCATTCAAGTGCTCATCTGTCCTAATTTTGCAATGTCTGACACAAAGCAAATTGGATGTTCTGCAATGTAATAAGAGAATAAAATAACTTCATGCAAATGTCAACAAGTTTCATCATAGATAGTCAGATGCAGTAGTCTAAATCCTCATGTGAGTTCATTAATGTTTAAATCAGCTGCGAAGCTATACAGGCTATCCATATACATTACAGAAACATGTGACTTGATTTGACTGCATTTTACACCGCGCTTGGCAGCAGTCACTACATTAACATTTGCTGCGGCTATATATATTAGTACATGTGTATTAATATCACTATCATAATAGTACAAGAAATATATATCAAATGAAATATTGCGCATAAGTTTTTAAAATGGTTTTAATGCTTGATTCTGAACCACCCTTATCAACATCACACATATCACATTCACTCAGACACTGAAGGAATACTTTTAGTGATTTTACCAAATAAAAGTTGCATTGATATATTTACGCTTTAATATTTGTATTTTGTGGTACAATGTTTTACAATAATGTATCATGAATAAATCCCAGCTGAAGGGGTTACAGGAGTTACTGCACTTCACATCTTATCTAACAGCACCCTTCAGACGTGACTTATTCACTATAAAACATGCAAACATATGATGCTAGAGCTTTTCTACTAACTACACGTCTCTCAGGCATTGTGAGATAACTTTAAATCTCATTTTCTCATCAGGTTCACACAGATCAACAGATCAGAAAGTGTCCAAATGCTTTTTGAACATTGTATTTACTGTTTTGTTCAATGAAAACCTAAATGCAAAAATGTTCTTTTTGAGGCCACTGTATTGTATTGTATCAAATTCATAAGACATCTGTTACGGACGCATCAGATCCCACCGTTATCTGCACTCGTTCCCTGTCACCGGACGTTTAGAACTACACTTCCCAGACTCCTTTGCACTTCAGCCCCTCCATCTTTGATCACTGTCACCTGCCACCAGTTTACCTGGACTCTATATATATATCGTTTGTTTTCTGTTCATCACCGTCAGATATTGGTTTAGCCTTCCATGCTAAGTGCCATTCTGACCTTCTTCCTCTTGCCTGTCTTTGTGCAGGGTATTTGATACCTGTTGTCCTAGCATTACCAAGATCTGTTATATTTTGCATTACCTGTTTAACTTACCAAGACCAGTTATTTTTGCATTACCTGTAATACTTACCTTTTCTACATTTACATTTAGGCATTTAGCTGATGCTTTTATCCAAAGCAACTTACAAACATTAGGAGACAATGAAGCGACACATCAAAAGTGGCAACAATAATACCTGAGAAGTGCTTTACTAAGTTTACAATGTAATGCAGTGATAGATAAATACCTGTAGAGGAAAGAAGAGAGGTTTTTTTTTAACATATATTATGGTGTCAGGTGTCTGTGTTGCTTTATGTTTGTTGTTTTGCCATTTGTGTTGTTACTATCACTTATGTTGCACTTTGCTAGTTCCCTTTTATGTTTAAGCTGAACCTTTTTAGTAAACTTCAGTTTGTATTTTACCTTGTTGATTCGTGTGTTCACTAGACCCCGTAACAGAATCTAAATATAATTTATTCATATTACATCTGACAGCACAATATAGAGCTGATGGAAAGATTAAAGGAGTTAATACTTCAATGAATCTGGATCAGGATCAACTCGACCTCAGGCCATTAACAGCACCAGTGAAATTCCCAACAAATATAATCATATGCAAACTGTAAGCGGTGTCTTCAGGACTGAGTTTACATGTTAATGTGTGCTCTTCACATTCAACCATTCTGCTTATTTGACAAATGTACATGCAATCTTTGTATGCTGTTTGTATTTTTCTGGTCATATAACCTTTGGTTCATGTACAGGTTGATGTTATCTTGGCTTAGGGTAAGAGGAGACACAGGGTATTTTAGGATGGGCCAGATAAAGGTTATGTAATCTGAGGTTTAGACCAATCCTGTACTGCTCCAAATGCCGTCTAGACTGTGTATGTTCACTACAGTATGTGAAAAGACCAAAGGAGCCCTATAAAGTGTGAAGTTTATAATGTATTTTCCACTGTATGTGTATTTAACTAGATATTTAAGGATTTTATCCATTAGGATTTAATTAAATTGTGAAAATTGGGCTTTGACGGAGAAGATTGAATAAAAGCAAACTATAGTTGCTCAAACATTTAATATTTAGGATAATTAACACATTCACACGTCGATCCTGTCAAGAAAGCAACAGTGTAAATGTTGATTTGTGATCATAAACTCACAGCAGTGTGATGTAGTGAGAGATTGAAACGGTTTGTTCCCCGGTGATCCCAAGTGATTTCAGTCTCTTTCACACTGTGTGCTTCATATTCCTGCCAAGATCATTCCACTGGGACACATCAGACAGCTGGACAAGACCAAACACATCTCTGTTTTATAGCACAAATCAAACCACTTCATCTCCGTTTATTTCATACACCATTTCATCAACCGAAGAATTCCTGTTCTATAAGGTTTAGTGCTTTGATTTACCCGTATATCTGTAATGCTGCGGTCCATTAACATTATACGCATGCAAATGCCACAGACCGGCAATGTGAGCTCCTGAGAAAACATTTTGCATCTTGCTGCGGTCAAGACTGGTGAACTCTAACCTGCGAAATTCATGACAAGGCCCATAATCTTGATTGGACATTTAACATTCTCTCTTGAATGATATTAAGGTGCCTATATTTCATAACCAGTTAAATGTCATTAAAATGTAATTCATATTTAACTTCTTTAGCTCTTGTAAATCCAAGTAGATTTTCTGAGCTCTGAGTGCTCAACTAGCCAACCTTATCAGTCGATTGCGAATGTGAAAAACTTCAACATACTGGTTGAAAAAACTTCATTTGTGTAGCACAAATGTTCACATCCAGTGTGAGACCTATTGTTTTAATTCCAGTGTGAAATGGGCTTAAAGATTACACTGGTTATATCCTTTGGAAAGTTTCTCATGTCAGGGAATCAGATGTTCTCAAGTTTCTCATGTTCTGAGGGGTTATTGTGTAATGCTGTTCCTCGTGTGTTCTCTGTGTTCTAGTGTTGTGAGTATTTGTTAGGTGTGTGTTTACTGACCAAACACAAACACAGTCTCTGTCCTGGTCCTGCACGAGGCTTGAGTCTATCTTGTGGGATTTAATGCTGTTTCATCATCCGCCAGGTGAAAATGTAAGTTCAGTCATACAGAAGAGTGAAATCACACATTTGCCTAATAGGTCACATTATCACTAGTGTTCTACAAAAAGCTTAAAGCATTCCAATATAACATACAAAAGTCTGTTTTCAACAGCTCTAATCTCAAGAAAGCGTATAAAGAAATTGGTTTTAGATTATTGTCTGTTAACATATCCCACTTTAACATGGAAACACAGTGTGCGAACTACAAAGATAAAGGAAAGTCAGTCAGCAGACCCAGTAAATGACCTCTGTCTTATCTTAAATCTATATCTAGTACAAACACTCCTGCCTATGAGTCTGTACAATATGAAGGCAGTAGACAATAAGGCAGTTATTATATCAAGGACAATTATAAAAATCACTAAAAGTGCACTAACAAGCCTGTGCACATTATGATGTATACTGTCATCATCTAAATTCCTTACATAGTTAAATAAGGAAGATCTTTCATTGAATGAAACTCAGTTGTATAAGTATAAATAAATAAAGTAGGAGCTGCCGGCCTCACCCACACATTCACTCATTTGTGTTTACTGTGTCGTGTTTACTATGTGCAGTGTTTTTTCTGGTGTGTTTAGATGAGGCTCACCAATGACCCCCCCACACACACATGATCTTCACAAGTCCAAACATGTCTAATTTTAGTGGGGAAGCTAGAAAAGTTAAGTGGACTGTGAAGATAGCACTGTCAATGACTGTCAGCTTCATCAGCTGTTGTGATGTTTCCTCTGTTATCTTCAACCCTGTGTACACACGCACAGCCACCTAACAAACAGTAAAACATCAATTTATTAGATCATGTTTGCAAATCCTCAAACTCAGTAAGCCAGTAACACTGTGTTTATCACATATACTAAATCAATTCAATATATGACTTTTTGTGATGTGTGTGTTACTCTAGTCACAGGTCGTGTACTGGTTGCTAAAGATAACATTTAAACAGCAGCCCATAGTAACCTTTCACCTGCTTTTCATCATAACACTACAGGTGGAGGCCTGCAGACATACACCTGCTGAACGAGTCTGCATTACTGGAGCTTCAGAGGTCAACAAACATTCTTAAGATGAAAGTTCTTTACCAACTTTTATCCTTCTGTATTAGAAAATGGAGACCATTTTTACTTTAATACTGGATCATAGCGATGGGAGAAGGTCACAATTAGTAATCATTATGACATCATAATGCCAGCCACACAGTATATATCACCATGATACATTTGTGTTTGCTGATTTTTCTACTATGAGCCTGTTAATTAAATTTTTAAAACTTGTTGTCAAATTACAAGCAAATGTATGTCAAATGATAATGAGTGTCAAATGCGTGTCTTTCTTTTCATTCTTTAGAAAAACAGGATTTTAAGAAAATAATTCATTTGATTCTTGATGGATAGTGAACACCTGCCCGGTATGTATCTCATTACAGAAGTATAATGCTAATGGTGTTTCATATGAACTCCTGTCTATAATCGCTATAGTTTTTCTGTGTAGCAGCACTAGCAGGTTTCCTAAACATGGACATGGTTAATCCAAAACTGAACATGTTAATAAAAGCAGCACAGAGCCTCTTGTGACAATAGTGTTTTATTTTTAATTGATAAAAGTACAGAAAGAAGCTTTAAATATGACCATTTTCTCATCAGCACATCCAGGGCGTGTCTAAAGTCATTATATGACTCAGATGCTGGGGTGGTGTCAATGTTTTGTCTAATGTAAGGGATTTGATTGGCTCACGTGGAAATGGACACACATCAATGATGCAATGTTGTTGTTAGATTTGATTATGTTTTTAAAACATTTGTTGCAATTCATTATATAGCTCTTTTTACACAAAATTCAATATTTACAACCCAAAATAGGCAAAATTTTTATAAAGCAACTTTATAGGCAACACTATAAAGCTAAAAACTAGATTTTTTTAGACACTCATCAACACAATACTAGGGTATTGTGGGTGGTTGTCAGGTGATCACTGAAGGTTTAGTGGTTATTTAACATGACCAGTGGCACACTGGGACCAGTTGGGGGTAAGGTGTCTTGCTCAAGGGCACCTCAGTTGTTTCCTGTTGGTACTGGCAACTTTCTGCTCACAAGTCCAACTCTCTAACCACTAGACTATACTTGCCCCCATTTAACATGTTTCTTTGCGGTTGCTAGGATGTTCTGGGTAGTTGCTAGGTTGTTACTTTTAAAAGCTCAATCCAAGTCTAAATAATATTCTAGATAGTCTCATGTTGTCCGTCATTGTAACTCTATGGGAGTTTTTCACATGTTTTTTAATAATAACACACCTTTTCTTAACATTCAGGGATCACTTATGTCTCGTTGTTCTTACCAGTAAGCAACATGTCACACAGCAACATCCAACCACAGTGAAGGAATAATAGTTTTTATTTCTGGTTCTTGATTCTGATTGATTGAGCAGTTGTAAAGAACTCTTAACATACATCAGTATCACTGCAGCACTGCATCTGTGTGTAACACTGAAACTTTTAAATCAATATCATTGCATTGTGGTGTGTGTTTATTTTATGAAACCTTGTCAGGTATATATAATAATAGTTTCTTTAAAAGATCATTTAAATGATAAATGTAATTAAAGTAATAAGCCCTGTGACAGTGTGGTTTCCTACACTCTCATTGCTTTTTATTTTTATGTTATTGTTTTTTTCAAATAATATCAGCTAAAATACAATTGATGTAACTTTAGTGTAGTGTAGTTTTAATTCGTGTAAATATTACTTACACATTTTGTGGTTTTGGTTCTCTTTGTTAAGACACAAGCTGTGTAGACAGAAGAGACTGTGTGATTTATCCCCAAATTTTCTTCTACCACATGATAAACTTCTTCCTTTCTTGTCACAGTCACCTTTAGTTTGTGTTACTCGTTAATTTTATTTTACTAATCAAAAGAAAGATTAAGAAATAAAAAAGAAAATATTAAGGCACAGAATATGACACTGACACTGACATTTGTCAAAGTCAACCATCACGGTCTTCGATTGGCTGCTAACACGTCAATATTCCGACCGTGCCTTATGATTGGTTACTTTTGACTCTATCTCCCGCCTCCACCATGAGAGGAATGTGGAAAGGGAGGGACACGCAATATTTACAAACATAGAGCACACTGACGTCACAACACTGAGTGCACAAGAACCGCTCTCATCATATTACCTGCAGAAATAACACAGTAAATGTAAACCAAACCCAGCCGATGGCAATGACATAATATTATACAATCAAAATACGATACCGGTCCGGAATTGCAGTTATTACAGCGTCATAACACCAACAAATCCTGTCGTCGTACGATGATCGTTCATTATTTGTGTTTTGTATAGTTTGTGACCATCATTTCCATGTGATTTGACTATACATTTGATGTTAAGTTGTGTCATCTAATGACATCATGATCTCCGCTATTATACACAAAACACAACAAAAACACGCACTGTGACTCGACTGAGTGTCAGTCAATAGCAGAATGTTTAAATCTATGTTTTAACAGTAAAATGAAGCAGGCAGTCGTCGATAACACTATCCATCCCATAATGACCCCCACCGTTTCAGCCCTGGACCTTGTGTTAAGCTCCCATTGGTCTGGCCGTTGCTACGAGCAGCGTGACGTCACAATCAGCTGTTTTGTGTGTTCTGTATTCTGATCTGCGGATCAGCTGGGCGAAGCAATAACACCACAAACATCCACAAAGATCTGCCGAAAAAACACTCAAACCACACGCAGATATTACCGTCTTGAGCGTCGTGTAAATCAGACTTTACACGCAGATTTCTTCCAAGAAGAAAGACTTTTTCATATTTTTGTGACATTTCTACCTCGTATAAGGAGAACACCTAAAGCTATGCTTTAAGATTTTTTTGTCGTGTTTATTGTGTGGTCGTCGCGTTTACAACTTGAATCATTTTGCAGGTAAGAGGATCTAAGATCTACATCTGTTTGTTTTTACTGCTGAGTGAAGTTTCTATAATGAAACCTCAGACTTCTCATTTAAAATGCAAATGCTATTAACATTCGTCATTAATGGACGTGTATGAACAGTGTTTCTGTCTATATGTGTAATTCCTGTCATGTCGTATGATCGAGGTTATTTTGCTTCATCTTTGGCTGCTTTTCGCAGTCACAATTTGGTGTGAAACGCCAAATTCTGCGACATTTATTTCGACGTATCCTCAGTATAAGCATCGTTATCTTTCACGTCCAGTCAGATGTTTGTGCATTAGTAAGAGTGATGTGTGTTTTGTTCAGGTTTGAGAGCTAGTAAATACCCTTGATCCGAGCTGTCATTGCTTTGACCCTTCAGCTCAGGATCTTTCGCTTTATATGCTGCTCTTCACATTATATGTTCATGTTCAAGCTTTCAAATATTTGCATTTATGGCATCTTTCTACCCAGCGATTTTTCCACATATTAAAACAGTTTACACAAAGAATCGCTTTTTTGTCAGACGTACATGATATATTTAAACGTGAACGCGTTGTCGATGTACGCACTACATCTGTAACCACTCTTCTTAATGTATAATACTGTTAGAAATGCACAGAGATAAACAATGTTTTTGGTGGTTGCTGTCAAACGGCCCCGTTTTCTGTCTGTCGTTTCGCACTCTGTCCGCTAGTCTAAAGAGGGCGGGTCATATGCGTCCGTGACGTCATCGCCTCGCCGGGTGGAGGCCCCGCCCACCGAACTGCTTCCGCTGCAGGGAATACAGTGGGATGCAGAACCCTAAAACGCTGCTTTTGATCATTGAATGACGTTCTGCGCATTGTTAAATACGTTTTGTAATAATGCAACAATGAATAGGAAATTAGTCAATCGAATATAACACAATAAATATATATTATATATATATATATATATAACAATAAACAGTAAACCCAAAAGATAATGTCAGATAATTGTGTTTTTTTATAAATATAAATATGTGTAAATGTATAAACAGTTTATTGCAACATCAACTGGATGTTGGTATGAATTAGTATATGATCTTATGACAGACTGTTTAATCTTTTCATGTCACCAAACTAGAAACACCACAATTAATCTTTCTGTTTTTTTATTGTACTTTCCTCCACCTCTGTTATTTATTCATAATGATTCATAATAATGATTTGATGACATAATTAATTTCAGTTAAATTAGTCATATAGACGGTGTATATCAAGAGGATATAAATAAATAGATAGGCCAGAAGTGGGTTGACCTTCCTAATCAGATTCAGTTCAGGCATTTAGATTTGTTTTTCTCACAGTTTACAAAATTATAAAACTAACTTCAAGCAGTGATCAAATATGTCTTATTGTCATTTATTTTATCATAGGATTATCTTGAGACATTCTGTTTTTTCTTCTGTCTTTGTCAATTATAGATCTTTGCACATCCTGAACCAAGTGAGACCTTAAAGTGTTTAGCGGCACTTCTGTTACAACAAAAAGGCCAAGATACCTGTGATCATCCTGCCGTCTGTTATATCTCTAAAATAAACAGCACTGACTATAGTTAAAAACAGCTATTATATAATAATAATAAAAGGCAGCTATCCCTCAGGAAACAAAAAACTGTGACCTTTGACCTCTGAGGCAGTCATGTTCCAGCGGATCAGCAGTCTGTTCTTCGGGAGTGTGGAGGAAGTTACACCAGAGCTGAAGGGACCAAAGCCCAGTGTGGCTGAAGCTGATGAAGAGGGATGGCTCCTGGTCAACCTGCCCGGTGAGTCTCCTGAACAAACAATCACAAAACACATAGTCTTTATTATAGACCATTTCACAAGAAACAACACTGGTCCAGAAGCACTTCCTGTTACAGTATTTTTATATTTCACATCTTCACATTAAATCTTAAAGATGTTCGTTAAACATTTTGATTTCATTGTAAATGTTCTGTTGGTTGTATTTTGTTCTGACATTAGTGTAGTGTTAAAAAACCAGGACAGCTGTTTATATATTGTGAAATGGTCTATAACTCACATCTCTGTGGGTTACCAACCAAGAGTTACTTTCAAATTTAATTACGTATGCATACAAATAAAAGAGCTCAAATAACAATGGTGCTAAATAGCAGTGAAAGTGGTTCTTTGGCCCGTAATCAAAGGGAACCACTTAAAGTGCTATATACTACCTATCTTTGTCAAATGGTGTTTATTTAGCACTTTAAGCACTCCAAAGAACCGCTGAAGAACCATACAGGTGCTTAACAGGTTCTTTTGGTTCTTTACGATTGCATCCCAATGAACTGCTAAAGAACTTTGTGTGTAGGCTGCATGATTTTTAAAATGATTTAGCACTGTTCCAACATGGTCTACTACATAGAAAGCTACCTTTTAAGGCAGCATCTTATCCCGCATGGAACCTGCTCTACATGCAAAGCACAAAAGACAAAATAAGTTCAGCACTGAGGCTTTCTGTTGTTATAATAATGTAAGCAATAAACGAAAGCCCAAACATCAACCAGTTCCCCAATTCCTGTAGTTTCCTCAGGTTCTACAATCATTTAAATCTAAATGTAATGTAATTAAAATGTAATTTGTCCTGCAGATTTCACACGCAGCATTATTATCTGAATTATAGAGTACTTTGTAGCTCCTTGCAAATGAATAAAAGGCATTTAAGGCCTAAGTCTTAAAGGTCAACCCTCCATTGCCTTTATGAGAATGTTAGAATGTTGCTGAACACACAATGTGATACTGAAAAGAGGATCATACACCGGTGTGTTCAGTTACTGACTCTTGAGACTGAATAACCATACAGCACCATTCACATCCCTTACATCGTCCCATAATGTACAGACTGACTTTACCTTATACTGCAATGTAATATTGTAGTGCTTTTTACAAAAGATTTTTTTTTCTTTTTTAATAATGAAAAACGTTAACCTCCAACCCCACCTCAGAACCACTTGTCTTCTCTGTCATGAGTTATGATGTGAGGCAGGGCTATCAGGGACTCAGTTCATTATCCTCATGTTCTGTTAGCAAAGTTTCTAACAATCCAATTAGTTCCCAATGAATGAAATCAACTCCCGCCCCCAGAATCTTCATAACCGTCACAATTTGGGGAAAAAAACATCCGTTTCATGGTGACTTTAAAACTATCACCACGCTTATTACCAGCTACTGGAATAACGTTAGATTTAATTGTACAGGCATTAAAATGTGAGTCCATCGCCCCCATTGCAGTACATTATGGTATTGTCATGAAATACATAAGACATGCTGCCTTAAAATATGGCCAAAATGATCGAAAGCAACACTGTATGCTGCCTACTGTTTGGAACAGCCGTTTTTAGTGCACCCTAAAAAGCTGTCTAGGTTGGCAACTCACTAGGTTTGGTGACACACTAGTAAATAAGATTTGGCAGGGTCTTAAAAAAAACTAATGAAAGTATTCTTATTGTTTTTCTGTTGTTTCTGTACCCCTCCTCATTTCGCCATATTTGATTGAATTCCTTTTTATTGGTATGTGTGCTCATTGTACTGCCATTCCCCACTTGCATGGCTTCAAGCAAACCTAAATGTACCCACTGAAGGCGAGAAAGGGCCAGAGGCAGCATCGGTAGCACATGGTGAATGTCACGCATCTCAGATACGCGGCCTCTCTCCTCCCGCCTGCAAACGGCGCAGGACCAGAGCAGGCAGGAAACAAGCAGCACGGCCCGCCTCCTCTTCCACCTGCTCTCCCGGCCCCGCCTCTTTCTGTCACCTTCAGTCAGTAGACGTGAATGTGTTGTTAGGCTCTCGCTCCTGTAGTGAGTGCAGCATGGATGAGAGCTGGTTTGTCACCCCTCCACCCTGTTTTACTGCAGAGGGAGCCACGGCGGAGGCCAGCCCCATGGAGGACCTCCTCATCGAGCATCCCAGCATGTCCGTCTATGTCTCGCCTGGCCATCATCCTGTGATGGAGGAGAGCGCCATCAGCCTGGCTGGGAGCGTGAGGTGAGTTTTGTCAATTCTGGATCGGTATTTGACTGAGATTCTCAGAGCTAGGAAAATATGGATTACATTGAAGAGCTTGTCATTTACTGCATCTGTATCAGACCACGAATTTTGATCCACTGTCTCCTAATAGTGCTCTACACTAACTTTCTTAAATCAGCCGTTTATAATTAGAAACACAGGCTGATAAAATCAGCTAAAATGGTGTCCATTTTTATTAATCCTATACTTTCTTTTTTCAGCATTACTGCTATCTTCCTGTTCTCTGTTTTTTTATGAGTAATTTTTGCTCATTTCTGTCCTGTTGACTCTTACTTCAGCAGGATGTCTGAATCGGCTCTTCCTGCCGTCACCAGGAGCAGCGTGTCCACGCGGGTGACTCGAGGAGCAGCCGCTCAGGCGGGTGCCCTGAATAAAGTCACACAGGTGTCCAGGGTCCAGAGGGCCAAAGCCCGCACCGAACGTCGTCACCTGGGACGCAACCTCATGCAGCGTCAAAACCGCGCGCGCGAACAGGTCCACACCCGGCGCGCGGCCTACGCCCGCAACTCCTTCCTGCACCAACCGTGCCAGCGCAACTTCTGCAACTGAGTCATCAAGAGTTTACACGGAGGGCATTACTACACACAGACACCCTACATATCCTCCACGTTCTCAATTGCCCTCTTTACGCTCCTTTTGCTTTTTCTGGTTTTACGCTTATAATCTTATTTAGTTATTGTTAATATTAATTAAGTTTGTCTAGCCCTTGTTGAGCACAAGTGAGTTCGTGTATCTCCTCTTCTTGCTCTTATCTGACAGTCCACCACCAAGCACAAGTTCTCTGTGTATGTGTTGCCTATGGCCCTGTGTACCTCCTGAACGTCCTTGAAACGTATACATTAGATCCTGAAAGCAGAAGTAGCAGAGTGTATAGCTAAAATGGAGACGTATGCAAACTCTGTAGGTAGCTCAACGCACAACATCCTACATATGAAACACAAGCAATTCAGGTGCAGGATGTTGGCTCAAATCTTGCGTGTGTGTGTGTGTGTTTTGCTTTAATATTAGTGTTGTGATCAGGTCAAATCTTTTGTTTGTGGAAAGTTTTATAGAACGTGACCTCTTCCTTTGTTTCCGGCTGCTGTGATACACGAATGTCTAGAAGAGATTACGCTGTTTATCTCCTCCGCTGATGTCACATTTGTAAAAGCAGCTACGACAACAATTGAAGGGTCACTTTTGAAAAATAGGTTAAGCTAAGTTTGCTGAGCAAGACAAAGAGAGAGTGTCTCATGGTATAACACTGTGGTGCTAATTTAAAAAGTCATTTTAACCCCCAAACATCGTTCATTCCTATTCCACGAGCTCTGTGAAAACCTCTATAGTGAGCTGTCTATCTAGACATCAGTTGAATGTATAGTATAGTAGCTTTGGAACATCATTTGCAGCAGCAGCATTATATCCTTTGCAGATTAGGCAATCCCAGAATGCATTGCCGTAAAAAGTCAGTCTAATCAAATAACTGGAAGACACAAATATTTAAGTGTTTGAAATAAGTCAGAGCCGTGTAGACAACTAGACAGCTGACTATAGGTTTGAAACAGAGTCTGAATGAGAGTGAATTCATCATGAACAGAACTGATACTATGCCAGCAACACATTATTCAGTGTGATTCATTTAGTGATTGTGAGTTATCGTTTAGGGATATAGGTGTTTAGCATTTTCTAAAAATATAAAAAGCTGATCTAATCTAAATGCTAAAGGGGCATAGGGGTATCAGGGCAGTGTGCAATGTCATTTCAGGTCATCTTATCAACCTACAGGACTATACAGAGGACATGTTGACATGTGGGCTTATAGATTATTATTATTATTATCATTATCATTGGTGTAGAACACAATATACTTAATGGGTTTATCTCATGAAACCAAGTCTGGGTCTATCCCCACATTCTCATTAAATTACATTCATGGTCAAAAAACATTGTATTACTGTATTATTTTTACAATGACACGTGAAATAATAGGAATCACCTTAAATGAGCAATTGAAAACAATTAGAAGTATTGCTTTCATGTTCTTATATAATTAGACTTGAAAAGTGACCTGGTCATGTTTTCACGAGATGCTCCATGAAAATTGGCTTTTATGTGTTTTACCATGGACAAATGAGTTTGCTTATGTGAAAAATCACTGTGAACACAGAAAAGTTTCAGATGTTATTTTGTCCAATTCTCAAATCATCCATTATTTAGAAAAGGCAGTTTTTTGCATTTCAGTTGTTTTCGTGATGTTTCTGTGCACACACACACACACTGACATAAACATCTAATCTTCCTCAACAGTCAGTGAATACTCTCTCGATACACTTACGGGAGTCCATCACATTGTGATCTATCTAATGTGTGTATTGTAATGACTTACAATGGTGCTGAAAGTATATAAATATATGACTGTTTGTACATATTTGAGACTTTATGAGAAAGAGAGAGTCTTATGTTTCATGAAGAATTATGGTATTTAGCAGAATGTTGTTTTCTGTTGCAATGGTGAATGAGATGCCAATATGCATGAGTTGGGATAAAAGCATTTAAATGTGTATAGCTGCAGACCGTTTGCAGTTTAGTGTTTATGTTGGTTTGTAAGCATCACCTGCCTGTTTTGTTGGCATGGCTTTACCTTATGTCTAAGTTTGTTACTTCAGATACATGAGTACACATTCTTCTTCTAGGTATTTTACTATACAAACCAACATTTGCCATGTCATTAATACCACTGTCTGTTAGACCGTACAAACCATAAGTTGATTTTGTTTTTGTTTCATTTGAATCATTCTTATTGTAGTCTTTCCTGCCAAAATCAAATCTCATTGTAATAGTAGACTAAAGCTATATATTAACAAAACAATGTATCTATAATGTAAATCTAAACATGCTTTTATGTCTTTGTTTGAATTGAAACTCTCTGTACGTCTTCTTTACACTGCAGAGAGCGTATAGTAAGAATGTCAGTGGTATATCTAGGAAAATCAAACACTCTGTAGCCTTACACGGGTCCTTAAGACTGTCCACTTAAAACCTGTTCACATTGTTCTGCTTTATTAAATGAAGTGGACAATGCAATGTCATGAACGAAAACAGTGATCTCTGAGATGCACCACTTTTGTTTGACATCACAGCTAGACATTGTATACTCTGTGTTTGTTGTGTGTGTGTGTGTGTGTGCATTTGGGTGTTTAAGTGTGATTATTTTATTTGTGGAGGTCAAACGGCTACTACGGCAGGCAAGTCTAGTTATTGGGATTTAAGGGTGGGTAGCGGGTCGATTTAAAACAAGATGAGAAAACAACAAAAATAAATATGCTTGTATTTTTCCTCATATTGTTCATAGAAGAGATGTTCACATAGTAACAGAATACAAATAGAGTATTACAGATGATTGATGTATATGATATCTTCAGTGATTGTGCCTTTTCTGCACTGTTCTGCATGGTTTTCATGATGTGCCAACTGTTACATCCATACGACATGGACATCAGAGACCTATGCAAAATCCTATGTATGATGGGTTTCCAGCATCCATTCAGAAATGCAGGTACCAGACAATAAACACTCAGGATGCAACTGCAGTCTGCATGGACTCATTATTTGTGTGTTTATTTGTTTAAATATATTACGGCAGAAGTATAGAGGTATGGTAGGATGTGACAGGTTATAGTCTTATTAACCATCTTTGTAACCATCTGATGCCAACCAAGCTGATGATTTAGTTACATTCCTTTAGCTTAGTTGGTATGCATCATGGTCATGGGTTCGATCCCAGGGATTGTACATACTCATTAAAAAAAGAATGTATACTATAATGCACCAATCATTCAAATCGCTTTTGATAAAAGCATCTGCCAAATGCAGAAAAGTAAAAAGCAAAGTAATTCTGTCCTCTTATAGTGCTGGAGTACAACAGCTGCTTTGTATATGTTCAGCCTATGTTCTGAAGAATGATGCTGAAGAATTTAATAGAACAAAGAGTGTGGTTATGATTGTTAAAACCAAAGAGAACATTTTGTCCTTTATTTTATTTCGGTGGCCAAATATTAATGAGGTAACTAAAGTAAAATACTTGGGTCACATGATAAGAAATGAAATACATGATAATGTGCAGTGTTGTGTGGACAGGCTGAATGTGTTGCTGAATGAAGCCTAGTAGAAACTCTCCTGCTAAATGAAACTAAAGCTCAAATGAAACAGTTCCAGGAGGTATTTAATGATGTGTTAAGAATTGTTGTAACAGGAAACAACTGAGGTGGCCTTGAGCAAGACACTTCACCCCTAATTACAAGCCACTGGTAACTTGTAAGTCGCTTTGGATAAAAGCGTCTGCTAAATGAATAAATGTAAAAAATGTAAAAATGATGTGCTTAAGTTCTCAAGGTGGACAGGTGCAGATCAGATGTTTGTATCTTATAATATTCTTACTCTGTGTGCCATGTTAAGAAAGTATAATTTCATGTGGCAATTAAGCGATTCAGCGATGGGCTTTAATAATTCTACATTAAGCAATATTCCTCCCAGTTTTGGAAGCACTTGGATGAAAATGTGTTGTATGTAAAAAAAAATTGTTTTCTTTTTTTATATGGATCTTTGGGTCTGAAATAGAGAATGAATGAAATGATGCAATTTACTTTATAGAATATGGAACTATGTACATGTGAAGATAATTACCATAGTGTTCAGAGGTGCTGTAGGGTTTGAAATCAAGGTGAGTACATGTCCATGACACTTTCGTGATGTCAAAGTCACACACACAAACACACAGACAGAGAGAGAGAGAGAGAGAGAGAGAGAGAGAGAGAGAGAGAGAGAGAGAGAGAGAGAGAGAGAGAGAGAGAGAGAGAGAGAGAGACAGAGAGAGAGAGAGAGAGAGAGAGAGAGAGAGAGAGACAGAGAGAGAGAGAGAGAGAGAGAGAGAGAGAGAGAGAGAAACAGAGAGAGAGAGAGAGAGAGAGAGAGAGAGAGAGAGAGAGAGAGAGAGAGAGAGAGAGAGAGAGAGAGAGAGAGAGAGAGAGAGAGAGAGACAGAGAGAGGAGAGAGAGAGAGAGAGAGAGAGAGAGAGAGAGAGAGAGAGAGAGAGAGAGAGAGAGAGAGAGAGAGAGAGAGAGAGAGAGAGAGAGAGAGAGAGAGAGAGAGAGAGAGAGAGAGAGAGAGAGAGAGCTGCTCGAGGAGGAACCTGTTCTGCAGGATCTCATAATATACATCCGCGTCATCACGCACACACGCACACACGCACACACGCACACAGTCAATGGATTGATTCACCTGCTTTATCGAGCTGTGTGCACATGTAAGTAGGATGGAAACGTTGTTTTGCGTTTATTTTGCTTTATTTATGATCTCCGTACACTACACGCGTCAAACTGACGTCTCTGGCGTTGCGTCAGGTCTCGACACACGAACTGCCTTTAAAAGACATTCAACGCTTACAAATAACACACCTGTTAAACGCGCCCGTTGTTTAATCGTGTATTTAAAAAGAAAGATTAGTTTGATGTTTCACCTCTAGTGCTCTCTATCTGTAGATGTGTTTTGGCATATTTCATCAGAATATCGCGAGAACACACATACTCTGTAAGCTTTGCAGTCGCTCTCGCGATACTTTAATGTTATACACCGCTCGAGATGTCGAACACACCTATAGAATACGTGAATCAGCTGGAGTAGCTCGTGTGAAACGCCAGAAACGCATGAGCTTTGTTTATATTTACAGGTGCAAATCTTTTTGATGTTCAGTATGGACTATAGGCCGCCTGTATCTCTCTGTTATGTTTTCACACAAAAACCCGTCTTGATTTATGTTGACGTTTCTACTGCAAGTGTGTGATGTTGTGATTACAGTCATATGGTGAGTTGTGTAGTATTGTGTGTGTTTTGTAGGTGAATAATGTATACTCCAGCGGCCGACAGTGCAGGTGTGACAGTGGTGGAGAAAGATGCGACTTTAAGCAGCGCTTACTCACCGGTTGATTACATGAGCATCACCAGCTTCCCAAGACTACCTGAAGATGATGCGCTTTCTTCAGACAACACCCACAAATCACGCAAAGATGATGATAACTTCCTCAGCGAGCAGGACACGGGTACGTGATGGCCATACTTTGAGTGACGATGCCGTATAACTGTTTGCTTAAATTCTGTCTGTTTGTAGATCCTGATCAGTTTCTGAAGGCTGCTCGACTGCAGCGTCTGCCCTCCTCTGCATCTGACTTGGCGAGCCACAACGCCTCCCCGCTGAGAGAGACCACCAGAGACCCGCTGGCACAAGACTGCGCGTGTACCCGAGACGGGCTCACCGTCATCATCACCGCCTGCCTGACCTTTGCCACTGGGGTCACCGTGGCCCTCATAATGCAGATCTACTTTGGGGAACCACAGGTGCTGTTGGGTTATGACCCAAACACTGTTCACAATGATTAAAAAGATTCACTTTAAAAAGGTTTTTGTACTGTTTTCTGTTAAATAAAGGTCAAACAGGTGAATTATTTATTATCTATTTGTAGCTGTATGAGCTGATTATAGCTCTCATATACAGTATCTGGACATCTTACATCACTGAATCTGTTGTGCAGTCACATACCAAATTTGCGTATTTCTAACCACAAACCACGAGCATTTGATTTACAGTTTGATTTGTGTCCTGTTTAATGATGTTTCTTGCAGGTGTATACTCAAGCCGCAGTAGTGACAGACGTGGCCCGCTGCACGTCTCTGGGCTTTGACGTGCTGGCCAAACAGGGGTCAAGCGTAGATGCTGCCATAGCCGCCTCCCTCTGCCTGGGCATTATTCATCCCCACACCTCGGGCATCGGCGGGTACGAGTTTCACAAAAGAGTCTTTCTTTATTTCGAAGAAACATTTCAAAGCCATGCAAAAAAGTTGAATGAAGGCATGTGAAAAACGAGAAATGGATTTTACGGTTGTTTGATCCAAAACAGTAAGTGCCCATTGTTTACTCGCTTTTCAGCGGCGGCGTGATGCTCGTTCATGACATCCGTAAGAATGAAAGCCGAGTCATTGACTTTCGTGAGACTGCACCATCTGCCATCCACAACGACTTGATGTTAAATGTTAATGAAAGGGTAAAGGTTTTTAAGATCAGCTTTCCAGTCATAAGACAATGTAAAAATGCACACACATAATATCTGCTTTGTTTAGCTGTACAGTGCTGTAATAATGCTTTTCTGTGTCTGCTGTGGTCTGTCAGTCAGGTTTGCTAGTGGCTGTTCCGGGCATGCTCAGTGGACTACATCAAGCTCATCAGCTGTATGGAAGGTACCAGTTATAACGGCTATTATAGTCACACAGAGCCAGACGTCTGACTATTAGCTTAAATGTGACCTATTATGACCCTGATGTGTCTCTGTAGTTTCAGCTCAAAATACATCACAGATGATTTAATAAATCAATGTGTTGTGTATTTAAAACCCGAACACATTGTTTATTAAACAGACACCAGCGGAGTCTTCTCACTGTGCAAAGACAACATCTACTTGAATGGGGGAAAGCAGATATTTCTACCATCTGGTTAATAAAATCGCAATTTAACAACATAGTTCCGACCAACAATTAAAACTGACATTAACTGTATCGATTTAATTTGTGCAAAAAACACTTTTTGAGATGGCTTTAGCTACTGCGCATGTGCACAGGTTGGCTAGCGCCTTACGATACGAGCCGTTGGCCCCTCCCCTAGAGAAATGTCAGTCGTTCTCGATTGGTTCTTTTTACTGGAAGGCGGGGCTTCCGTCATTAGAGTGGCCATATTGAGTGCGATCCGCCCCATTCATAGTAACGGAAGTGCCACATCTTGTTATTATTAGTTAAAGTATCTTTGGTGCTGCTCAGACTAACTGGAAACTCAAAATTTAGCCATGGCACAGAGAAAATCTAAATCTAACATTATATTACATGATATTTCTCCCAAAACGTAATAAGACAATCACTTTACTGCATTGTTCATATTTAACGTGTGCTTATGAATTATATACATAGAAATGACCACAAAGCCTAGTAGAAAGTACAGAACACTCCCAAAGAAAAACCTACACTTGTAAC
The DNA here is from genome assembly GCA_019155185.1 of Beaufortia kweichowensis. Lineage (NCBI taxonomy): Eukaryota > Metazoa > Chordata > Actinopteri > Cypriniformes > Gastromyzontidae > Beaufortia > Beaufortia kweichowensis. The sequence goes on from CM032810.1 coordinate 15,072,425, forward strand.
AATTTAATTTAGACCAAATGTAAATAATTAACAGGACAGCATAATGCAAATATTTAGAAACGATATATTTTCTCTGATCCATCTATAAACAACTCAATAAATGTCAATAAACTTCCTCTGATAACCGATTTTAGGATGTACAGTATAGTGCAAGGTTAGTATTTTCAGTTTCAGTTTGCTGTATTGTGTCAATACAAAATATCATTTTACATATCTAAACACACTACAGCAAAGAATATAAGTAACTGGATTGAAACTATTTTTAGCGTGAAAATACTAATGTGTCTAAGACACACTTGCACAGTTTGTGTATTACTGTAAGAGAATATGTGTGTTACACTAGAATGCAGTGGAAAGAGCTCATCACTACCGCTGCTGACGTCGCCAGGAACGGATTCAATGTGACACATGAACTAGGTGAGCATGTGACACACACGTGATGAAGCTCATTGGGTGTTCTTCCCATTATCAAACTGATCGAAATGGGATGTAAATCTCTTCACAGCTGATGCCTTGTCTAAAGTGAAAGACCAGAACGTGTCTGATGCATTTAAAGATCTCTTCCTGATGAACGGACGGGCTCCACTTGCTGGAGTTTTCACCACGCGTCTGGATTTAGCTGATGTTCTGGACAGGATTGCAGCCAATGGCATTTCAGAGTTCTACAGTGGGAATCTGACTCAGGAAATGACATCAGCGGTACGTCTGAGCATATCCAAAACAACCTCTTACTAGTTCTTATTTTTGAAGAGGTCATATGATGTGATTTCTTGTTTTTCTTTCTCTTTAGTGTGTTGTGTATCTGTTTGTGCATGTAAAAGATCAAAGTCTCAAACCCAAACACATATTCTTTGTGAAAGTTAAGGCTCAGCCACACCTTTTCCTAAAACACCTAGTTCAAACACGCCCCACATTTCTACATCACTATGTGGTAGTAAAGTTTCCTAACCGCCCAAATGTACACGCAAAGAAAGAAGGTGTACCTTTTATTCTCCTGTTATATTGTTGCCGCTGGTTTTTCAAATATGGTAAGAGGCGTAACATTTCCATCACACGCTCACGGTATCTGGGCCAATCACAGTGCACTGGATCGCTGGCCAATCGGAGCACAGTGAGCTTTGTAAAACTCAACTCGGGGCATAAAGGAAGGCGGGGCATAGTAGAGCAACAATAATCTCCACTATTTGTAAAATAATGACTTTTAAAACCCTAAAAGCAGGTAAACACATTGCATTAAACCAAATAGACAAAATAATGTTCTTCTTAGAACCCTCATGTGACCCCTTTATTCATTGAACAGCTGTATGCTGCTTTTTACTTTGTAACCTATGGCTTATATGTGAACTTGATTTAACATGTTTTTGTGATTAGGTTCAAGCGAAAGGAGGCAAGCTAACAGAGGAAGACTTTAGAAACTACAGTACTGTCTTACAGAAACCTCTGCAAAGTCTGTATCAGGGTAAATATTCATCAAAAAAACTACAACTTTATAATAATTAAGTAGTGGACATAAACTGTGTCAACCAAGGAAAAAGCTGGTTTAGACATATGAGTATATGTTAATGGTTCCTTAGAATACCGGCCTTTGTAAAAAAAAAAAGGTGCCTTGAGGTCTCCCGTAGACGGTTCCGCTGGTGTGGCAGTGTTAAGAACCCCAAATGGTTCCTCCAGGATCTTTTTATTTTTACAGTGTAGGACAATTAAACATAACTTACAAAATAACATTACTGGTGCGAATCTTAAGACAAGTTGAGCCAGTTGTTTTCAGTTAAGAGCTCAAAAGTGCATTTTAGTCTGGGACTAGACTTAAGCCCCGTCTGGGAAACCAGCCCTAAATAAATAAGTTAACAAAAGAATTAAACTGAATTATCTTGGAAACTAAATCATGTGGAGTAGTTGGACAAAGCAATTGACATTATTATTATTAAATTATTAAATTAAGTTACTTACAGTAACATTAACATTTCTTTGTTTACTGTATGTTTAATGTTATGATCATTTGTCAAATATTTATTCTGGAGTCTTACACCTTTCCATCAATTTACAGTTTGTCATGATTAGATTAAAATTCAACTAAGAAATATTAAAGTAAATAGTGAAATAACATAGATGTTCCTCCAGAGGAACAGTGAAAGTTAACAGATTTAAGGTTTAAACCGTTTTCCACAGATGTTTAAAGTAAAGTCGGCTTGTCAAGTTTTATAGTGTTAAGAATTTCTAATCAAAATAATCAAACCAACACTCGCATATGTTTTGTTCAGGTGTGAACTTTCATCATCTTAAGTACAGAGGAATGTGAAGCAGCATTTCACCCTTCTTTACTGCATGATTTGGTCATCGGTCATGTTATCCTGTTTACACTTTCACTGCCGCAGATTAAACACTCATCTCTTGTTATTTTAGTAATCATGGACAATTTTTTGCATTAAGATATCCAAAAACCACTAGCACAGTGTTTACCTGTGTAAACATAACGATTAAACATAGCGGATATACAACTTTATTTCATTACCTCATCCATTTGTGAGTTTGAACTTTCAACAGAAGTGAAGGAAAAAACAACAACTCCCATCATTCCACACTCCTGCACAGCGTTATCACGCCACGTCCTCTGACATCTCCATACTGTGCCTTTAATAGACTTAATATCTTAAAGCTTGTTTTGCTTCTTGAGTAAATGTCTTGATTTTAGAATTTTAGATATTTGTACTGAAAAACAAGACAAAATTACCAACTTTGTTGTCTTTTTTTTGTTGCTTGTGTTTGTCAAAGTTTGAGACCCGTCTCTCATCAGTTTCCTGTGTTTCACTGACAGGTCATCAGGTGTTTGTTCCTCCTCCACCTCACGCAGGAGCCGCTCTCCTCTCGGCTCTGAACATCCTGGAGGGATATAACATAACAAAGCAGGTGCCCAGGAACAAACTTTACCACTGGATCGCTGAGGTACACCTCTGATTGATTCATGGATTAGTAATGGCTTCTTGTTTATTGGGTAATATCATGACAGATGTATTTCAGCTGACAGTTTCTAATGTAAATGTTTGTACGCAAGTGTGCTGAAAATGAGATGAAGAGAGCGGGCACGAATGAAATATATAATGTTATATTTTACATGTGAAATCACATCACACATGATTGCAGGTTTGTACACATTAATGTAGATGTATTTCTGCTGCTTTATTTCTGTTTCTTTGACATGTAGTCTCTGAAGATTGCCTTGTCTCAGGCTAGTGCTCTTGGAGACTCCAGGTTTGACACGTCTGTTTCAGATGTTGTGGCACAGATGCTCAGGTGATTATTGCTGAATTTAATGTTCTCTTTTTAATCTGTTTTTATCACAAAAGTTAAGGGTCACTTAACTTTATGATCTTAAACCATTTGATCAGAAGACATTTGCCTTAATGTTTGAAACGAGAAAAACGTGCCAAATAATTATTGGACACCTAACTTTTTTTTTAAGGGATCATTTGTGTTAATGAAGAAACATTAGCCAGTAAGAGCTGAGAATACATGTGAACTACTTCAGTACTGTTTCATAAACATCTCAGGCCTCAAGAAACGAAAACTTCTGTTTTACAAAATAATTCCCATTGTGTTGGGCTTTGTGTTACACTCTAAAAACATATTATTGTGTTAAAGATAACACAAGACAAATGTGTTGTCCCTAACTAGACACATCTTTGTGTTACTTTTAACTCCACACATGTTGTCCCTTTTATGTATTTAACACAAAATGACAAATAATGTGTTAAATAGCATAACACAAAAAATGTGTAAAAAAGAACGCATCCTTTTTTAGCGTGTACTTCATAAGCATGAGCTTACTTTAACTCTAAAATGTGGAAGAATAGCGGTGTGAATAATTCAGTGGTGTGACTAAAGAATATTCAAAAGTCCAACAATTATTCCATGTAGGATGTCATGTAAACAAAATGCATATTAGCCTGGAGTATATTATATCACACCATTTAAGCTGCTGTTGTTACTATATTTCTTGATCCTGTGAAACAATATTGTCTAACATGAAAGTATACCATTGGTTTCTCAGTAAAACTCAGGCTGCTGCATTTCGTCAGAAGATAAATGATTCGAGTGCGTCTCTGGCTGAACACTACACACCATCATACGAGCTGCAGGACGACACCGTCGCCAGCCAGGTCACCGTCATGGGCACAGATGACTTGATAGTGTCAGTTATGAGGTCGGTAACATCACAATGCTGGAATAATTAACCTCTATACTAATAAACTATAAATGAATAAGTTTATTTATTTTTTTAGCTCACTGAACCGGCCGTTCGGAAGCTACATTGTGACGCCCTCTGGGATTCTCCTGAACAGTCAGATTCTGGCTTTCTCCTGGCCCAATAAAACCCAAGATGCTAAGGATTTTAATCCGGTATGTCTAATGCAAGCACGTGCTTCGTGTGTAAGCAGATTCGTGCTTCACAACAATAATGTAATGTGTGAAAGCATTTCTGGCCAGTAAAACAACATGTCAATTCCTTGTCTCATGTACGATATAAAATGTTGTGGTTAATCATTTCTGGGACACGCTCGAGTGTATGAGATTTTGTTGTGTGTTATCATCAGCGTAACAGCATGGAGGCAGGGAAACGGCCCGTCTCCTTTCTGATTCCCATCGCTGTGAGACCATCAGTTGGCATGTGTGGCACCTACATTGCTCTGGCGTCCTCTAACGCTGATCGAGCTCTTAGTGGCATCGCTCAGGTAAAGTGTGTCTTCAATGTGCGATGAAGAAGTTCACATTTTACCATGACTTCATGAACTGCTGTATTTCTTTCAGGTGTTAGTTAATGTTTTATCATCACGCAAAAACATGAGTGACGGTCTATCTTACGGCAGGCTCCATCCTCTCATACAAACTAACACCCTCCTGGTAGACTGTAAGTGCTCTACAGTTCATCTGAATTTCTCTTTTTGCCTTTATTTTAAGGGTGTTTTGTCAAAACAAAGTGTTATTTTTTATTTTAACAATGTAATAATATCCAAATGTGGCATGACATCTTACAACATAATACATTGAAAATGAATAGCATACAATATTAATGTGTTCTGTGTTACAGATCTGTTAGCTAATATTGTCTAACCTCCTAAAGTAGCATATATAATCACACAGTATATACTTCAATAAACAATAACCTTCTGGGCAATTCCAGTGTTATGGATGTGACATTTTCAGTCAAAACTTGAAATATGGAAATATGGAATTTATTTATTACCAGTATATAAAATCATGTGTTTATATTTTACTTGATAGAGAAAAAAAATACAAAAAAATCAGACTATACACAAGTTATCTATTTTACAAATTGAAATAGTCATGTATTGTGGATGTGACGACAAAGAACACGCTTTTGAGAGGAAACATACTTTATAGGATTTCTGTGAATTGAAATACAAAAACTGGTTATATTATTATGTTGTTATAGACATTATATAATATATATTTAAACCCTTTTTTTCATGGTAAGTCTGACATTTGCATGTAAATGCCCAAATGTAAAATTGTACCACTCCTTTTTAATTTTGTCTTTTTTTGGTCCAGCTAAATTTCTACAGGCTGATGTGGAGTCTCTGACAAAGATTGGTCATAAGGTGGAGAAGGTGGACATCATCTCACTGGTGGAAGGAACCAGAAGAACCAATGACCTGATCATTGGTGTGAAGGACCCCCGCAGCACTGACGCCTCTGCGCTGTCCATGTCTATGCCCTGAAACACATCACATATCCTGCTCTGTCATGCGTGTACACTGTTCTTGCCACTGTTTTACTCTAGGTATTGTTTGTAAAATAGTTGAATCGTATCCCAAATGTGAAAGTCAGTCACTATCCACAGATGGCATGCACACACATGATGTATCTGCTCATAAAAGACAATAAGATTTCTTTTTTCATTCTTTTTACACAAATATCTGTTAAATTACAATTCATGACACTGAAATATTTCTTAAGTGTTGCACAGGTCCATGTTTGATGTTGTTTCTCATACACATGCAGTACCTGTCAGGAGTTTCAACACACTTACTTTCTTTATTATTTCTTTATTACAACTGTAAATGTTAGAATATTAGTCAGGAAAACTCTCTCATTTACTAAAATCTACAAGACTGCTTAATATTCTGCTTGATCTGCTTTATGTTGTTTATCTTTTTTGCTTATTAATCCTTTAAAAATATACAATTTCAATTTTAGAGACAAGTGCAATGTATGTTTGTTTAAAATGTTGATTTAATCTGATTTTAAGGTCATGTTTGTTCAAACATTTGACTGGTACAGTTTGTTTATGACTACTAGTGTTTTCTGGATTATAGTTGGATTTTGGGTGGAAAACCGCATTTATTTTAAATATTGAAGGACCTTAATAGACTGCATGAACGGTCTCACAGGGACCTTTACAAAGACTACTTGAAGGTTTACAAATGATTGTTACATATTATTTATTGATGCTCTTGTGTTTATATTTATTAAAGAGTTCATGGTGGTGACATACTGCTAAATATGGAGTCTTACAGTTTTTAGCGAATTAAAATTTACAGCAATCCAGCAATTACCGTATGAAATGATAATATATGGCATGATTGTTCTTTGTTTAAGTGCTACTGTATAATTATTTTAAATTTCTTGTGTAATTTTGTTGCTCTTGTCACTTTAAAAGGTTGCCTACTGTTTCATTAATACTTTAAAGTGGAAACCATGAAATGAATGTTTTATAGTGCACTTCTTTTTCTCCTGATTGACAATCAGTTTAAAACATGACATGAGCTTCCAGTGATGGTTTTGGTATTTCTTGCCCCAGTTGAACTGTAACAGCATCACTGATGCATTCAATAGCTGTACACAAGAGAAGACATTATAACAAAGAACAAAAATCAATATTTATATGTAGTATAGTTTAGTTCTTTACCTTAAAATCTAAAAGATTTTAGATTTGCTCCATTTGTGGTGTACCTGTCTCTTTTAGATATATAAGATATATATATATATTCATGTTTTTATTGAAAAATGCTGAAAGAGTTTAAGTTATTGTTTAATGGGGGATTGAGTCTGAGACTGTTGAAACATTAAAATACACTTATTGTATAAAATATTGTATATTTTAATCAGCACATATGTGTTTGAAACTGTTAAGCTTGAATTCTTCAGACAATTATGTAGATGTGTCTTCAGGCAATTACAAAATAAAAATAAATGACATTATTTTTGCAGGTTCAAATGTGACATAAAATAATGTAGTTTTATACATACTATTTAAGTTTTTATCTGAAATACTTAAAATTCATGTTGTTATAAAAATGGGAAATGATTTGTGAATATGCACTAAATAGTGAACAATGACTGAAATCTTTTAGTTTAAAGATCAGCTGAAGTGAAGCGGAACCTTAGCGCGTGCCCTCGGCCTCACGGTTCCTTCATAAAGATGCACTTCCGCTCATCTGCCACGCCCCTTTTGTTCAGTGCTGCTAATTGCTTTTCTATCACTGAATTTCTGTGATCACAACCATCTTCCATGTGTCTTTTATTAAGAACAATATAACCACAATCAAATAGCATTTAACACAAAATACAGAAAGAGGGAAGACAAGGGGTAAAATGAGACAATATAAATGATATATTAATGGAAATGCTTTAATGATTTATATATGTTAATTGTTTTTACATCTTTTAAATTTTTCTAATTTTTCAAAATCTGCAAACAGAGCATGCAGCACTGGTTTCTGCTTTAAGATTGTCTATTTATGTTAATAAAATTTAGCAAATAAAATCAGATTACTAAAATAAATTTTATTATCTTATAATATTTTCCCAAACTCTTTGTCATTGGGAAAAGTCTTTCCGAAGTAATAAACCGATAAGTAAAAATAATGCTTTATTTATTCAAAGAACAAGAGGTATTACAAATTAGCATTACCATATTAACCACTCCGCTCGTGTGTTTGTTTTTACTTCATTGTTTATTTTAAACCAAGTAAACAAAAGTTATACATAAAAGACAAAAACAGCCAGGGGTAGGCTAAGCATTATATAAAAACATGAAAGGACTCTTATTATGTGAATGGGTAATAGTCTTGATATATCATTTTAATTTATTTTTCAAGAACCAAAAATAAGGGTTGGCTTTTACTATACTTACACTAATGTATGTGAAATTTGGCAAACAATTACATTTGTAATAAACTCCTCTCATGTGTGTGTGTTTTTTTTAATTGACAGAGCAACGCATTACAATAACAATACTATAATAAAATGCTAGGGGGATATAAATCAAATGATAGGAATACATCAAAATTCTAATAGCCTTTTGTTTCTCTTCGCATGTGTCTGTACAGTAGAAAGGACTGCGGCTTACGTCACAGCGGGCGCGCGCACCGCGCTGAACTTACGTGCACAGCCCCCTCGAGAACGCGCTGTTAGCGCCTGTTAGCATATATGTGTTTATTGAAGTAGATTTACTCCCGATGGACTGAAATCGGTAGGCTTTTACCACATTTTTACATTTTCACATATGAATAGTAAATGCGCGTGTTAATGTGCAGATGATTTTTCCGCTCGTCATGTGTGTGTGTGTGTGTGTGTGTGTGATCAGTGAGCAGTGATGCTAACTCAAGCTGTTTCTGGAGCTCATACACGAGCACAACTACATTCAACACATTATAATAATCTATATATGCTTGTATTAGAATGATCATATTATGCATGCGCATATAGCACTTTTAAGCTTTAAAATCATTATTGCGTTACATTGTTTGTGTTGAGCTGAAGTGATTCGGGCTGTCTTTGTTTTGATAGGGCTAATGCTAATGCTAGAGAAGTTCTTGTGTCATATTAGATCATTAATAAATCACTCGGTTCATGTTCGTAATATTGTCGGTGTGTGATGTTGTGTTCATGTTTACTAAGTGCTGCATTACTGTTCTTTGACATGTCACGAGTTATAACAGAAGAATATTAACATGACACTTCTTATGGGTTTATTATAACAGGTTTACTGAGACACATTATTTTATAAATCATTCCGTTTGTGTTTCAGGAGTCTGTATAATTCAGTTCAGTTGACGTTTTCACTTGAAATATAAAGTTTTACAGAATGTATTTTATTACCAAAATATGATGCGTTTATATTTCACTAAAGCTCTGTTGATACAGAGTCCAGAAATCAGAAAGATATCAGTTTATGCACGAGTTATCATGTGTTATGGATGGTACAAAAAAGATCAGCAACAAACTTTGTAGGATTTCTGTGAATTCATGTTGAATGAAAATGAATTTAAATTATGTTTGAACACAAACCAGAAGCAATAATAGCCAACAAATGAAGAAGAGATGACTCTTTAAACAACATCAAATAGTTATTTTATTTACATTTTCATGTGTTCATTTATGAGGAATATAAACTGTTATGAATGTGATCATTCTGAAAACACACTTTAGACATAAACAAATGACAAACACATGAGTATTTAAACCACAGTGAGTTTTTTTCAGTATTATGAGAACCTTTGGTAAAAACATGGAATTGTCCAATTGTCCTGCTAAAAGATCTTAAATGCTGTTTTAAAACATGATTTACATGTTGCATGTCTCTAAATAAAGTGATCTGTCTCAGTATGGACTATATGTTAAGTGGTTGTGTTTGAACAGGTTTTGCAGAGGTTCCGCTGCTCTTTTAGTGAAGAGCTATGACGCATCATCACAGCTCTTCTGAGTCCTCGTGGGATGCGCGGTCCCTTCAGGCCGTCTCGTGCACGGATCACGACTCCGGAGTGGAAGATGGAGACGACGCAGCCGCCAGCCCTCCTCTCCCTGTGCAAAACTCCATCATATATGTGGCTTTCAAAGGGAACATGACGGATGATGACTTTCAGAAGAAGCTGGATGTTATCCTGAATGGAATGCCAGATATGCTGTTACTAGGTCAGGCTTCACTTTAAACCTACATGCATGTTAGTTATGATAAGAAATGCTTTTGCCAAAGTAGTATAAAGTAATTTACTCAAAAAATGAAATTCTGTCATTTCAAATCAGACATCAAGGGCATAAATGACCTCCAACATGTCGCAGTGCTGCAGCACTATAATGAAATCTTAATGCAGATGTGAATTGTTTTTACAGTGAATGTTTTATTGATTTAGTAGAGTAAAATCACGTATGTTTTTGTCCTCTTGACAATGTACTGTTGTTATAGCTGTGGAAAGATCGCTTTAGTATTTTACCCAAATGGTAAAAACAAAATGTATTAGCCTATAACAACATGAGAGTGAGTGAATGATGACAGAATTTTCAGTTTTTGGTGAAATATTCCTCTTAATATGTTTTGTGGTTCAGTTTATAATGATAAGGTGTTTTAATCAATAAATATAGGTATTCCTAGTCTGACTTGAGGCTATTGTTGTCCCATTAGCGGTTTCATCAAATTTGTTTGCTTGATAAAAGATACTGAACTTCATGATTGAGAGGATGTGCTGTGTCCTTTATAATAGTTAAAGTTTTTGCTTATTGTACAGGGCTGTGTACCATTTTGTTATTGTGCTCTTGTCTATACTAAAGTGTTTTTATTTAATATTGAAGAAGGCAGACTGGTGTAAACTCTTCACTAAACTCTCTTCATTTCTGCAGTTTGCTAATATTTTTCATCATTTCACCTTGAATCTGCTTGCTTATTACTTGTAATGCACATAGGATGAAACATGAAGTTTGTAATATGTGACTGGATGTGGACGGTTTAATTGTCTATTGAAGGTACTAAGAGACTTGAACCCGAGCGAGTGGAGCCGTGGAACAGTGTACGAGTTACTTTCAACATCCCCAGAGAGGCTGCTGAGCGACTCCGTCTCCTGGCTCAAAACAACCAGCAGCAGCTGCGTGATCTGGGCATCCTCTCTGTGCAGATTGAAGGCATGTACATGTGTGGAATTCTGCTCAACCAAACCTCTCACATTAAACATCCGTTTGACCTCAGAGAGAAAACCTGCCTGACACCAAATATTACAAAGATGGTTATGATGCAATGATCTTTTTATTGTATTGTGCAGGAGAAACAGATGTACTAAGTGGTGTCTTGGGTTCATACAGGTGAAGGAGCCATTAATGTTGCTGTTGGACAGAACCGAGGCCAGGAAGTAAGGGTCAATGGACCCCTTGGTGCACCAGGTCAGATGAGGATGGATGTTGGCTTCCCCATGCAGCAGGGTCCAGGTAGTTCTCTTCTTTTTAATCTCCGATAAGCACACAAATACAGAATAAATATAATCTCTGCGGGGGTTTTTTCAGCTGGAATCCGAATGAATAACCCTTCTGTGTCTATGATGCCCCCCGCCGCAAATATGGCTGCACAGGGTATGGTACAGAGCAGTGGTGGACAGATACACCCGAGAGCACCAAGACCACCTTCACAAACAGGTAGAGCTTCAGGTTTTTCATCTGTAAAAGTCCTGCTCATGCTCTATTCTTTTAGCAAGCTATTTCTGAATGGATCTCAGATGAAAGAACAAGGGACCAATAATGCAAAGTTCACTTGTCATGTTGTTTGTTATTAATGTGTATGTGTGTACACAACCACCTTATAATGTTCAAAATCCACCCACTCTTATTTCTAGATTTCCCATGAGTCAGAAAGCGTCTTAAATTGAGGTTTTCTGCCCAGTGTGACAATAAAACGTGCCGTTTCTAGTCCGTTGTGCCACCATACCCCCCCCAGAAGATATTCAGTTTAGTTGTTGCAGGTGTAAGATAAAAACATATTTATGAAGATTTATTAAGAGTGTGTTTGCAGCCACCCAAACAGGGTTATACCATTTACAGAATGAAGTTTTAGTAAAAAATGTGGACAGCCGAGACTTAATAATAGCTTCCCAAGACCCCTTTAAATCTACATGCGATTTATTTTAAAGCTATAGCTGTTAGGACTGTAATGATACATCATACTGGATTTATGATTATAATTGTATCCAAACATTTTAAACCAAATGTAAAAAGTGAAACTTAAATTAAAAATTCAAACACAGTTATTTCCAAAAAAACATGAAAATGTTTTGATAACATTTGTTATTTTGTTATAGAATTGACAACATCCAAGGTTTAATTGAACCTTTAATAAAAAAACGAGAATTATTAATTTGTCACAAAAAACTAAAACTGAATTCAAAAGTAACATTAAAAAGGGAATTAAGAAATCTAAACCATAACAGAAACCCTTCTTGAATGTGACGTATTATGCAAAACTCACTTTTATAAGGTGTTTGGACACAGTTGTGTGTGAAAACAACGAGTCTATAATGATAAAAATCCACTCGAAAATCAAAACCAGTCTGTCTAAATACTCTGTCTAAAATTCCTGCACTTTGTTGCTGAAACAAGGTGCAAAAACCGCCTGTTTGTGACGTTCAGGGCCCTGTATGCAATTATTATTTTCTACATTACATCTCACATTGACAAAGAGAATGCAGCGGAGGAGAGCAGGGTCAACAAACATCAGTGATTCATTTCTGTTGCTATCTGTGGTGAAAACTTTTATCGTTGTGCTTCTGATTGTTTGGGTGTCTGTAACATGAATAAATACACAATGTGCTAAAAAGATTATTTGATTAGTGGAGTGATACGCTCAGATCATGTCTCTCTATCAGCACTGGTTCTCAAATCAAATGGCAGTCATTTTACTTCATGTAGCGCTGCACAGACCTATCAGCATATTTCATATGATGTGAAAGTGATTTCTGAAATAAAATATATCCCTATGTAGCTATTCACATCATGCAAAATCATTCACATGTCAAGATCACACGTCAATAGCCTCTGATCAACACAAACACTTGACATGATGGCCGTGAAGCACAGGAAACTAATGGCAAACTCCAGAAGTAAACCCACTGAAAACGAGCTCTGAGCTGGGAGCATGTTTTATATTTATATGTCCTTTTCTTTATTGTTTGTAAATTTTATTTACTGGGACAGGACATGAGTTTTTTTTAACGGCTGTTTTGGTTTCCATGGTAACGCATCAAGGCCGTCACACTTTGATCTCGCAGTCACGTGGTTCATGGAGCGCTCAATAGTTCAAAACAAACCCAGGCTGTCAATCTATTTAAACAGGTTTAAACAAGATAGACAACATCAACGACTATTTGCAGCTATTTTGGTAAATATTAATTCGAAATGGTTTTAATTGTATTAATTGTGAATTGTTTACTATATTTATTGTAACTTTCTATTACCGAGAGTGACGGAGATACAGTAAACCAGTTAATATATTTAACAATTTATGTTAACCCTAAATTAACCGTGGTTACCCATATTATTTGCAGTAAAATGTGGCTATACAATGTTAATATGTTAAAAACTTAATTACTACACTTTTACTGTAATAAAACCACAGTGCAACCAGTTTGCAAACCATAAACACTTTAACTAAACTTTTGAACATTTTATTATATAACAGTGGGAAAGATGAGCCGTCATTGTTTATTGCATTCTCCCACATCATCTGATTGAACACCTGACCATGAGAACGTATTATAATTACATTTTGGGGAAAATAACACAATATGTTATATTACTTAAATCTCATCTGGAACTCCACTCAGCGGCCGACCTCCCGCGGTAAAGGCTATATCGCCAAGGCATTTATTTTTACACAACAGAAACACACTACATTCACATATTAACATTATATAAGCATGAGTTCAGTGGATAGAGCACTCATCTCACATGATAAACACAATGAAACACAATGTCTTTATATGCATGCGAGACACATGCGAATGGCAATACAAGTAATACAGGAAAACGTTAATTAGATAAATCTATACCACTACACACCTGTTAACTAACTGTCGTTAAAATTTGTTGAATTTAACTAGTTCTTTGAGCTGAGTTCATAAAATGACACTTTTGACTATATTCAAGAAATGTCAGCTAATTCATTAAAATGTAAAAAAAAACGCAGTAGTTTCATAATTTTTTACCAGTAAGTGTTTTCGAGTAACACTAAAGTGAATGGGCTTTTGTCTAGTGTTTGAAACTATTGCTCGCTTCATGACACTATTTACTTCTGCCTTCCATTGTTGGAAAATGCCGCTTTCTACAGACTGCGGCCAGAACGCATTTAGTTTATTTTTCATTAAAAAACATTCTTATTTGCAAAGATGGACAATATCACAATAAAATATTTTAAACAACGTAGTCTGTGCTGTAATTCATTTTATTAAAATATTTAAACCACCTAAATATGAATATTTAAATTTCTGTTTAAAAATGTAACATTTCTAAAGTTCGCTATTATCTGTTATTAACAATATATTTCATTTATTGTTTACTTGCAAATGCTTGCAAAAAAGTTTTACTAGTTTAACCATGTTTTTACCGTGGTAAAACCTAGGGGTGGGAATCTTTAGGTACTACGCGATCCGATTCCGATTCTGGGACTCACGATCCGATTCCAAAACGATTCTTCATATAATTTTTGCAAATATGATAAATTTGCATTTTAAATAAATAAAGAGTTCTTATGCTTTTTGTTTATAGTTAGAATCTCTTTGACAGTATTCCCATCTTGAAGTTTAATTTTATTGCTTTTATTTTAACAAAGTTATATTCAGGATGAACAAGTTCTGACATAGAATCGATTCTGAATCTTTGAGAATCGATTCAGAATCGTTAGAGAAAGAATCCCGATGCATCAATGCATCGATTTTACCCCTAGTAAAACCGCATTGGACGACCATTTTTTATTGACATGTTAACATTACTATGCATTTATGAACATGTTATGAACATTTTATTGTGGTGTTTGACCTAAAATAGAACCATCCCGTGTCTTAAAACACTGTATGAAAAGCTATTTTAGTAAATATACTCGTCTACCTCTCTGTGCACAGCAAAAGGCAATTTAAATCCACATGTTTTGTTCACTTTTAATGCTCGGTACATGAAATGAACACATCATTGCCTTAAAATCATTGTTTGAGAAGCTATTTTATAATGAGAGTCTCTTCCAGCGCACCTCTGTGTGTACCGCATAAGCCAAATTTGAATCTGCCAGTCGGTTACGTCACTGTGCATTCTGAAATCCCACATTTGGGATCGTACTCTCTGGGGCACGGAAATTTGAGTTACAGTTGCCATGCCAACTTGCTACTGTAAACAAGAGCTCGCAATGTTTGCCCCGCCTCTGGAGTTTCTTGATTGGTCTGTTGTTTTGGAACTGACATTGATGAGCTCTGCTCTGCTTGTAAAAGTTACATTTCTTTTAAGTTGACACAGTGTTTGCAAAACGCTGCACTCATGCGAGTGTAACGGTCAAACAAGTCTGTCTGTCGCATGTTTACATAGAAAAACGCTGGAAAAGTAGCCATCTGAATGAAAAAACGCATTCTGTGTGAACCGGCCCTAGACACTGAACAACTTAAAACAAAATGGCCGACAGTGGGCGCTCACCACAGTTTTCCCTTGGTGAAAATATTTGCATTTTAGAGAAATAGAATGCTGCCAAATCAATTAAGTTGACAGTTGGTAAGTTTCCATGGAAACATACATCATAACAGAAAGTTAGCCAGGTTGTTAGCAGTCTAACTTTTCCAGCTTAAATACCAATATAAGATTTTATGCAACCAACTTAAAAAGTAAATACCATTCTTAAAGAAAAAATGTAGACGACTATCTCATAAGACTAGTCTAAACAGTTTAATGCAATCGGCCCTAGTAGTTGCAGCTGGTGTTAGTAGGAACACAATCATTTGAGACAGGATATCTATTTTTGATGAACCACGGCTGCAATAACCATCTTAATAATATTCCTGTGATACATATAATTAGTAAGCTGCAGAAATATTGTGTGTGCATTTTTTACCAACTGTTTTTGAATCTCTTGTTTTTTTCATACATTTCTGGTCATGGTGTTCATTTCTTTTCAGACGGAATGGATCCCATGCTCTCAGGGATGGCCTTACAGCAACAACAGCTCCAGCATCCACAGGTGGGACATGGTTCACTCAGCACCTTAGGTCCACAGGGCCATCACCTACAAGCAATGCAAGCAAATCGGCAGTTAAATCCTGCAGCCCTACAGCAACTTCAGCAACAACAACAACAGCACCAACAACAGCAGGTTCAGCTAGCTCAGCTTAGTGGTGCACGTGGTCCTTTCAACCCTTCTAACCAGATGCCGGTACCTCCTGGCTGGAACCAGTTGCCCTCCGGCGTTCTCCAGCCACCACCTGTCCAAGGTGCCATGGGACCAGGTTGGAGAAAAGCCCCACCTCAGCCACAAATGGGGCAGCGGCAACCCTCCTTGGCGTCTGTTCAAACACCCAGCCATCCACCACCACCATATCCATTTGGCAGCCAGCAGGCTGGACAGGTATTCAACACAATGGCACAGCATCAATTACAACAACAGCAGCAGGCGGGTGCAAACCAGTTTGCAACCCCTCAGCCCAAAGGTCCCCAGGGAGCATCAGGGGTGGTCAGCTCAAGAGCCCCTCCTCCCCTTCCTCCCTCTGTATCACAGGGCAATCTTTCAGCAAAGTCACCCGGTTCTTCAACTTCTCCTTTCCAACAAGGCTCACCCGGAACTCCCCCAATGATCGGTCCACGTCCAACAACTCCCCAGGGTTTCCCACAGGGTGTTGGATCACCAGGAAGAGCTGTGATGGGCCAGCAAGGAAACATTCAGCCAGGCTTTATGGGCATTCCACAGCATGGACAGGTTTCACAAGGTGGTATGGGAGGTTTGTTGCTTATTGTTTTGTCAAAGTCATGTTATTGTTTGTGTTTTGTTGCTTGCCTTTATTTACATATTTGAATATGTTTTTACACCGCAGGTATGCCTAAACGAATGCCCATGGGATTTCCAAATACTTCTGTCAGTCAGAACTTTGCACAAGGGCAGGTTCCTACCAGTGGAGCAGTTGGTACACCCCAGTTACAAAACAGCCAGAGCATGGCAAATACAGGTAAGATGAAATGTTGAATGATTTTTAATTGCATTTGATGTGTAAGTACTTGATAATTCTAAATCCGCTCTCTAAGCATAAAACACCAGTTCAGTTTTTAAAGCCTTTGCAAATCTCATTATAGGTGGCCAGTCTTCAGCCTCAACACCGAACCACATGCAACCCAATCCCCTTCAGGTTGGTGGAATGAGCCACCACGCTGGCATACCAGCTCAACCCCCAGGCACCACCTCAGGTGGTAGCATGGGGCAGCCTCAGCAAGGTCTCCAGACTCAAATGATGGGTGTGCAGTCCCAGCATCAAACACAGGGAGTAGCTTCCTCCCAAAGTCAAATGACACAAAGCCAGACAGGGGGCCAGACTGTCTTGTCCAGGCCAGTAAACACAGGCCAACGAGGGATGACCCCTCCTAAGCAAATTATGCCGCCTCAGGGTCAAGGGGTAATGCAGAGCCAAAACCAACTCGGTGGAGGACAGGCACATCAGACACTATTACTTCAACAGCAGCAGCAGCAACAACAACAGCAGCAACAAAATGCCATGATGGAACACATGGTAGCCAATAACAAGCAGGCCTTTGGCCCCAAAAGTCAACCTGGAGTCATGCAAGGTCAAATGATGAGAGGCCCTTCACCTAATATACAGGGTAACCTGCCTCAGTTTCAATCTCAGATGGGTCAGCAACAGATGACTCCACAACAACAACAACAACATCAACAACAGCAGCAGCAGCAACAACAAATGGCTCATTTGCAGCAGCAACAGCAGTTGCAGTTACAGCAACAGCAGTTACAACAGCAGCAGCTACAAATGCAACACCAGCAGGCACAGCAGCCCCATCAACAAATGGTTCAACAACAGCCTCAACAAATTCCAATGAATGGCAACCCCAACCAAGCATTAGGAATGCATGGTCCTCAAATGCGACTTCCAGGAAATCACCATTTAGTGCAACAACAGCTTCAGCAGCAGCAGCTTCAGCAAAAACAGCAACAGCAAGTGATGCTACAGCAGCAACAGCCCGGCCAACAACTTGCACATCAGCTTGGAGACGGTAGTGTAAATGCTGATATTGGCCAACAAATGGTTCCAGACATGCAGAATCAGCAACAACAACAGCAGGCTATGCTGGCTGGTTCTCAACATTTACAGGTGGGCAATGGCCATTTTCCTGGTCATGGAATGCCTTTCAATCCCCAGTTCAGTGGTCAGATGCCCTGTGGGCAGGCAGGTGGATTTCCAGTAAACAAGGATGTGACATTGACCAGTCCTCTGTTAGTTAACCTACTCCAAAGTGATATTTCTGCAAGCCAGTTTGGGCCTGGTGGAAAGCAGGGAACAGGTGGGGCTGCTGCTAACCAGGCTAAGCCAAAAAAGAAGAAACCTCCTCGTAAGAAAAAACCCAAAGCAGGCGAAGGACAACAGCAAGAAGGTCTTTGGTAAGTGCAGTACTTCATTGCATGGCAAGCTGAGTGATTATTTTTGAATTTAAATATATTTACAAGTATTTATGTGTCTGTTTTTATTTTTAGTGGTTTGGATTCACTGCCTCATGGAATGGAGGAAATTGAGATGCAAGGGTTGGGTAGTGATCAAGGGGCTGGCAATGAATCAAGCTCAAAAGCTTCTGAATTTGTTAACCGGCCTGGTAAGGAAGTCTATTAATTGAGCATTCAATAAACGCTTTGACATTGCAAGTTATTTTTTTACTTAAAGTTTTACTTTAATTGTAGGTATGTCTGGTCAACCTGGAGATCAAAGGATATTACAACAAATGCCAGTGCAGTTTATGCCCACCCAACAGCAGCAACAGATGCAGCAAATGCAGCAGCAACAATTACAACAACAGCAGCAACACATGCAACAACAGCATCAGCAAATCCAGCAGCAGCAAATGCAACAGCAGCAGATGCAGAATGTACAAGGTCCTCTAGGTCAAGCTGGAGCATCACAGGGACCTCATCACGTCCAGCCCCAAATTCATTCACAACAGGCAATACAGATGCCACAACAGCAGCCACCACAGCATCTCCAACAACAGCAGCAGCAGCAGCAGCACAGCAGCAGCAGCAGCAGCAACAACAACAGCAACAAATGATGATGATGCTTAAAATGCAACAGGAAGCTAAGAATCGAATGCCACTACAAGGTGGACACATGCCAAAGGCTCTTGTAAATCCTAATGACCCCGCTCAGAGAATGCCTGTATCACAGCAGGGTAACATGCCTGTAATGATAGATCTTCAAGGGCATGGGGGTGTTCCACCCTCTCCAGATAAAGCCAGGATGCCACACATGGTAAATCCACCTCTCACCGGACCACCACGAAGGACACCGCTTTCTGAGGCTGGACAGGCAACATCAGGTTTGCAACAAGAGGAAACCCCTGGAACTCATAGCCTGCAGGACAGAGGGCCTCTTGAAGTTGGTCCACAGTCAGGAAACGGAAATCCACAAATGATTGCCAACCAAGGTGCTAATACTCATTTAATGAAGTCTGTGCCTTTATCAGTGCCCCATCAGCCAGGAGCAAGCCCCCAACAGCAGTCACAGCAGGTGGCTGCAATGGCTAGTTCACATAATATTCACTTTCCCAGTGGTCCTTCAACTTCCCAAAGCTCTCGTCCCAAAACCCCTAACCGGGCCAGTCCCCGACCATATCACCACCCTCTAACTCCAACTAACCGCCCACCTAGTACCGAACCCTCTGAGATAAACCTGTCCCCTGAAAGACTGAACGCCTCTATTGCTGGTCTTTTCCCTCCCAAAATTAACATTCCTCTGCCACCACGGCAACCAAACCTTAATCGAGGTTTTGATCAGCAGGGTTTAAACCCAACCACCCTAAAAGCAATTGGCCAGGCTCCACCAAACCTAGTAACTCCTGTCAACAGTAACTCCAGTGGCAACAACAGTGGCCCACAGTCTTATCCACCAGGTGCTGGCATTGTAAATTCTGGAGGCAAGCAAGACAAACAGCCTGGAGTTGGGCAGGCAAAACGGGCTAGTCCTAGTAATAGTCGGCGGTCCAGCCCTGCTTCTAATAGAAAAGCAGCTACCCCGAGCCCGGGAAGACAAAAGGGTGCGAAAACCTCGTTGACATCCCCTCCACACCAGCAGCAAGTGCTGGGTCTACAGACTGTGATGGTTAGTACCCCCTCAGCACTCCCAACTACATCTGCATCTCTGCTCTCAGCAGCACCTGGAGAATCGCAGAAGAATTCAAACTTTCTGCAAACATTACCTGGTAGTGCTGATACAGTTAAAGATGGCCAGACGGTGACTCCACACACAGAGCAACATCAGGCCGTTCAGTTAAAAGAGCAGTCGGCTTCTAAAATGGCAAGCCCTCAGCTGCCATCTCAGGAGGCAAAAAGTCAAGATCCAAACAACCTGCTTGAACAGCATGCTGATGAGCGGAACCAACCTCGAACATTACCACAGCAAGAGCTTGGCACTGCTATATCACCAGGTTTTCGAGATGCTCCAACATCTCTCAATCAACTGTTGGACAATACAGGCACCCCATCCTTGTCAGTGAAATCTCAAAGTATTCCTCAAGCAGGTAGAGATCCTGTGCAGAAAGACAGTCCTCACGCTCCACTAACCCAAGACAGCCAATCTTCTCCTGTTGTCTCGCAGAGCACAGATAGTGTTGGTTCTTTGTCTGCAGGTGAAACTGATCAGAAACTAAAATCTATTTCTGTGTCAAGCCCAAATGTTGTCCCCAGTGGCGGTTCAACCCTGCAACCTGTTAGTGCTGTGTCAAATGTTGCCTCAAACCAAGCTGTGCTTTTAAGCCTCACTTCAATTCCCAACACTTCAGTAAGTTCAAATCATAACCTTATACCTATCTCGAATGCCTCTCAAACAGTATTACAAAGGCCCATCTCATCAGCACCAACTCCACAAAACCAGATCACTGTTTTTGTAACGTCAAATCCAATCAGCACTGCCACAAACACTGCTTCTGTAGTTCCACCAGCTGTTGTATCCAAGGTGCTTGCAGTTCCCAATAAAAACATAAGACCCCCAGATGTTCGTCAACAAAACCCTACCAACACACGGCCACAATTCATCACGGGACCGGTGTATTCAATATTTCAAGCTACATCTGTACCATCAAGTACCAATGTCATGTCTCAGCCTGTTACTGTGGTTGGTCCTATAGTCTCTGCTAATATCCAGCTTGCTCCTAACCCAGTTTCAACTACATCAACACCTTCTGCACCACCATCAACAGCTATGACGACAAACTTGCCAGCAGTCAGCATAGCAGCTAGTCAGCAAGGTCGGACGGTCATCGGGCAGCTTCAGGTTCAAGCACCTTCAAGTCAGGCTTGCCCTGTAAGCATAGCACCGCCAACTCAACAGCATAGCCCAGGAGTTCCAAAACAGGATTGTGTCTCTGATGTTAGCTCAAAACCCAGTACTGTTGGACAGTCAGCCTTAAACTCTAGCATGTCCTCACCCTTTCAGCAGCTTTTAGCCTCTCCACCTGCTTGCTCCAGCCCAGGGACCACACCCGCTACCCGTAGAAGTCCCCTGTCTCCAATAACAACGCTAACCAAAACTAGTCCTGTCCAGACTGTGGCAGCCAAAAATACTGTGCCCATCATTTGTTCAGGCAATGATGATGGACGAAAAGAGCCGAGCCCAGGTAGCCAAACTGGAAAATCTGTGGAAGTCCCCACATCTCTTGCTCCTTGTGTGGTTGCATCTGAAATGGCATCTTCGCTTCAGCCATCTGTTCCAGTGACGGTTCCAAATGTTCAATTAGCATCTCAACAGTCTACGCTTCTTGCAAAAGTTTCTTCTGAACTTGTGCCCACTTCTTCTCCGGTCCACACTACTGCATCGGTATCTAATATGCCTCCCCCGACCTCTACCTCTGTCATGCTTATGTGTAGTCCTGTTTCTAGTTCTGCGCTACCCCCTAGTTTGCCTGCAACTTCAACTGCACCACCTAGCGCTGCTCAAGGAACTCCCACTACCATTTCTAGCTCTTCCACAGAAACATCCCCTCAACTCCCCTCAACTGGGGAACAGCAGCCTTCTTCTGTACTGGGGGAGGCTACTGTACCTGAAAGTGTAGCTGAAACAAGGGAAGCAGTTCCTGCTCCCAACCTTTCAGGTAACTACATTTTTTTATTGCTAAAAATGCATTTTCAGTATGTCCCATTGTTGATGTCTGGTTAAACATTTGTGGTTTTAATTTCTTACAGCTCATGCTGAAGCTGCGCAAGATGACCAACCTTCATGTGACCAAGCCGGTAACCTTTTTTTTTTAACAAAATCATAATGATAAAGAGACTAAAATAAATGGTAGTCAAACGCACTACATTGTGGCAGAACGTAATTAGGGCATTGTGATTTCTGTGTTGCCGAAAATATGGACTGAATCCAGGAATAAAAATGGAATTTACTGTAAAATTTGAAATGCCACTGAATTTGACATTTTGTAATGTAATTCATGAAAAGTAGCGCTAAACAATTCACATTATAGATCAATTTAAAGTTAGGATATGAAGGAAGGTCAGTTATTATTTAACAGCTGTTCAAATATGAAATTGTCTCCGTTTACAGGACAAGTGATTAGCGCTGCAGCTGAACAAGGGTAAGACGACATGTACATCTGTTTCATGCACGAGCAATCACCTTCAAATTCATCAACAGTTATGGACTGACTTTTCTGATTTGTTTGTGTTGTGATTTGTTGTATTTTTTAATTTGTGCAAATAATTTGATTCTGAATATGTTTTATTGTTGATTCTGTGTGCAAGTCAAAGAGTGATTGGCTTATCTGAATGACTCGCCTCGTGAAGACACTAATAATCTAATGATTGAGATCATTCTTTAACTTGATCTGTACTCAAATTTGGGAAGGAGAAAAAAATGCTGTTTAACATCAAAGCAGTTTACCGCTGTTTTTCCACTTCTATAACAGATGGGCAAAGAAAAGAAAGACGCCCGTCAACTTAGCCCCAAGGTATGTATGTACCAACCCTGTAGATTCCCTGCACGGGTCCGTGCACGGGGCAGCGTGGCCAATTTAGTAAACGTGGCCATGAACAGGACGGACGTTATCTGTGGTAGATGAGGAAAAACAGCAAGTAGAAGTTCCTCAGCTGTACAGGGGCCAGATGTGGCTTTTTATTTGGTTGTTAAAATCATTGTAAACTCTTGATTTCCAAACTCAAAGAAAATAGAGTGTATCGTATAGGCCTTAATATGCATAGACTGTAAAATTACTCTACTCTAGAAATATAGCTTTGTTTCTCATCCTAATGACCCTTTTTTCTCTCGCAGAGATACAAGGGCCAGTACCACTGAAAAGGCAAAAGGTCCTAGTCGACGGAGCTCACGAACAGACAAGGAACCTGAGGAGGAAGTGTCCGACAGTAACCAGAGAAAAAGGGCTGCTAGGCCGGGGTCAGCCTCATCTAACGCAGCAAAAGGTGCCGGTAAAGTTCTGATCGGTTTAATGGCAGTATGGCATCAATATTTGCTCTATGGATATGTATGAAATCAAACACATATGCTCACAGTTGTTTTATTAGGTACACCTCGCTGGTATGGCTGCTTTTATTCTTAAATCATTAAAGTCTATGCTGACATGATCACATGACAGCTGCGTCTCCATTCAGAAGCCGCATCCTCTAAAAACTGCATCACGGCGCTGTGACTTCTTTCCCAGAAACCATTTATGAGATGAACTGAGCTTGTGACGTTTAGAAAATAGCCATTTATAGACGGGTAAATTGTAGTGGAAGTTTATAAATATTATATTTATTAATTATATGGTTATTATTATTATTATATAAAGTTGGTGGTGCACCACTTTAGGGTTGACATACAAAAGCACATCATCTCTCCGGCTCACTGTTCTGATGTTTGGGTTTCAGCTGATTTTCTTTGACCGTGTCTACATGCCCGAAGGCATTGAGTAGCTGTCATGTGATTGACTGATCAGATATTTGTGTTAACATGCAGTTAAACAGGTGTACTTGATAAAATGGCTAGTGAGGGTAATTAAAATAGAAATAAAATGCTTTCATCCAGTAATGATTGGCTCTGTTTCAAAGCAGAAAAGCAGAAAAGCAGAAAATGTCTATATATGCTGAGAGAATGAACATTTCTTTTTTTTCTTTGTCCTCTGTGTCTTTCAAGAATTAAACACTGGAGCGAGTCCCACCCAGGCAAAACGAAGGAAGTCGAAGTAATGAAACTGAATAAACCTGTGAATTGTACATGTTTTCTTTGTTGTTCTCTGAACTTATTTTATCTGCTGTTTTTCCCTTGTGTCCTAAGTAAGATAACCATGTACAGCTTTTTTATCCCGATACTGTATTTTGTTCTCGGCTACTAGATGAGATTTAGAATCGTGTATGATGTGTTTGTATGTCATTGTTTTGGTGTGTTTTTATTATGATTATTAATATTGATTAATTCTTGATTAATTATGTGATGCTGACTAAGAATAGAATCATGTCTGTAGTATCACTATATAATAATGTGACAGATGTGTCTGATTTTTTCTTTCCCCTCTATGAAGTATATCATGAATTAACTGTGCATTTAAATACTGTCCACAGCTCCGTTTAGACCCCAGATCACATGCATTAAACTATTTTTTACAAGTCTACATTTGAGTTGTTTTTGTATAGCCACTAAAACCATGCTGATTTTAAAGCGGGATATTCTTCATATGAATGCGTCTCAAATTTACATTGTTGAAGTTTTATAGTGTTGAATATATTCATTGAAAATCGCACAAATATTGTGCAATACTGTCTGGATTAAACGAACATTTCACAAATGAATTTTTCATTTGACCTTGTTTAGTCACATAATTTATCATCTGCAAACAGCAAAGGAATTGTTCAGAAATCTAATCCCAGTGCATTGAAACATGTCGAGTGGATAAATGTTTTTGCTGTAATGTTGCTGTTTATTCACAATTTGCACATTCACATGACAGAGAAATAAGGAGGTTGAATGAGACGCTGTACTCCGTTCTATTGTTTTTGTTCTCTTTTTTTATCTCCACAGCGGGTTTTATAATAAATTGACCAAAAACTAAATTCACAATGTGGAAATTTTGTTACTTGTCACATTCCATTTGAAATGACTTTTATTCTGAAGTCTAAACCCACCTGTAAAAATCATATCATCAAGTTGTAAATTCCTTTTATACAAGAAACAATACAAGAAAAAGATTCTTTCTGTGTTGTAAAACTAATTATAAAACAAGAAAATATGATTTTTAACTATTTTTGTGATTTTCTAATAGCTGATTTTTTGATATTTGCTTTTTGGAGACAAAATGGAGAAAGTGAAGGGAATGTGGCTCAGTTGGTAATCAACACAAAGGTCATGGATTCAATCCCAGGGTTTGCACATACTCATTAACAATGTAGAATATAATGGACTGTAAGTCACTTTCAGTAAAAGTGTCTGCCAAATGCATAAATGTAAAGATAAATGAAAGTAGATTAACAGCCATCCAAAACTGATGTGTAACTTGTCACTGATGTAATTTTGTGTTTGGGTGAACCTTTGGGGTATCGCTGATTTCTGTTAATGATTGGACTGGCCATTAAATTCTATCAGCAGAAGGTGAAGAACTAAAAGTGTTTGAGAGGTCACATCCATTGCATGGCACATCTGTGTATTTACTGCTAAAGTCATTTTATGGTAATTTACCAGGATTTCTGTGTAAAAGGGGCTTATGTTAACATAGTGGATATGTTTTGTAATGTATGCATACTACATCCACACACACACTATTGCTTATATAACTTTAACCCCATTTACACAGAGCAGTCATCCCAGAACATTGCTGTAAAGTTTGCCTTCTGTGTGAATGCAAACTCGTCCTGAGACCTAGTAACATTTCCGTAAAGGTCCGGTATCGCATTTTAAAAAGGTAGTACTATAGCTTACCTATATCGTCTCACACTTAAGGACTTTATACTAACTAAAAGTATAAGCAGATTACCAGACGAGGGCAAATTATGTCAAACGCATAACAAAATATGAGTCAGTGAAAATGACCGATAGCCCCGCCTCATTCACTACACAAAACTGCAACCATTGAGTGTATGAGGCGTTTCACACTGAACAAGTGCATCATCCGGGTGTTTAAAGTGCACTTCTTTTGGAATTTTCAGTAAAATTGCTGCATGCAGGGACATTTCAAGGCCGAATCCAGTGTTTGCTTCACTTCCTGTCTCCTGAGGTACCTTCATCTAAAGGCAAAATCCTTCACTGCCTTTAATGATTCATTGAACAGTTGTTGTCCTCATTTAGTTGCTCAGATTTTGCCCTTTTTAAGGGTCATGTCAAAAATAAGGTGGATATGACAGGTGAATTAACACATTTTATAAACAGCTTTGGTATCCACAACAGTAAGTGAATATCATTTAGCATGGTATTTTAAATATTAATGCTCTGTTTAACACTATTTTATAGTGTACATTGTGCATTGTGTGCACACTTTTAAAGAAATGCATGAGTAAGTAATTGATTGCTCATGATGCCACCAAAACAAAGATTCCCTTTATTTAAATAATTGGCACCCCATAACTTTGCTTAATTCAGGTTATAAATTGATAGCTTCCCTTTATTCAAACAGACTGAAACCAGAGTTTCCCAGTCTGGCTTCATGAAAGACAGGCACATAGCAAATAATATACGGTTAGTGTTAGATATTTTAGACTATAAGGAATCGATAATTGATAAAGCAATTCTTTTTTTATTTTTAAGTTTATGTTTGAATCTCTGCATAGGTTTGGTTTTGGTCATTCTTTTGTTAAAGTAGTACAGACCTTTTATAAAAATATTAATAGCAATGTATCTTTGGTTAATGGTGTTTCTCCTCTGTGTCACGGTTTCACTCCTGTCTCCCGTTCACTATTACCGGAATATTGAACTCCATCTCCCATAATCATCTGCACCACTGTCGACCTTTACCTGCACCTAATTATCATGGACTCCATTTACACCACGCTGTGTTCTGTGTTCTTTGTCAGGTCTTGTTTGCATGTAGTTGTTTGTCTCTGGACTTATGCTAAAACCTCCCTGATCATCTGTATGTTTTCGTTACCTGTGTGCTATGTGGATTACTCATCTGTTTGTATGAAGATTGTCAACCATTCCGTCCTTGGAGCTATAACCTGTGATTTGTTCCCATTGCTATTGTCTCACTCAGTAAAGTCAATTTATTGTATCATCTTATTCATCTAGTGTGTTATAACACTCAGTTTGTGATTAGTGGGGGTATCAGACAAGGGTGTCCCATATCACCTTTTTTTATTTTTATTGGTCGCTGAGTTTCCTAATATTTGTATTACTCACTGCTTAGATGTTCAGGGTATTCTACTGTAGTAGTGGAACATACTTTGCTTATTAGTCAGCTGGCAGATGACACCTGTTTGTCATCTTCCATCATAGATGTATTCTATGGAAAAATCTGAATGTGCTTTGTGGAAAAAAATGTGTCTTTATTAAAAATTGGTTTGACAAAGGTATAATGTTTGTTTTAGATTTGTTAAACTGAGGATGGTAACTTCTACTCCTATTCTGAATTATTAACTCTTTGAAGACACCTCAGTCTGAGTTATTCATTCTATTTCACCTAAATTGTCACATTTGGTTAGAACAAATTGTTATAGTTCTTTAAAATGTGAAATGTGTAATATGTGAAATGTGAAATTTGTAATATTAAATGTAACAACTTCTGGATTAAAACCCCTTATTAAGAAGTTTAGCTGTCATCTTAAAGCATTTTAATAGTGGAAACTAAATGACCCTTTTCTTACTAATATTAAGTAATTCCTTACTCTCAAAATCTCTTCACAATGCACATTCTGGAAACAATAACACATTTGTTTTTTGAATGTGATCATGCAAAGGATTTTTGGAAAGAAGTGTCTTGGCTTGTTTTCTCAGCTTACAACAAACTTTTTTGTTGTGAAATAATGAATATACTGTTTTTGATTTGGGAATCAGGATAAAATGAGCTGGACAGTAGTTTTAAACTGTTAACTCTTTGTGGCCTATTCCATCTTCACAAATGTAAAGTTACTGACTGTATGCCCAATTTTAGGATTTTCTGTGTTGTTTCGAAATTATTTTATGAATCTCTCTGCTCATCAGTTAATAAGATATAATTATTATTAATAATTATTAAAGCTACTAAAACAACCGTATTGATGGAAAAAAGAATGACTTTGATGTAAGGGTTACCTCCTAAGTATAATTTGAAGTTGAAGTATGTGTACTTTTTTAGATTTTATTTGAATGTATTTACATGTATATATATTTTAGTCTATGTTAACTTGTTTATGTTATTTACTGTTTTGTAATATGTTTGTGGATGTATTTTATTGATTTGACTGTATCCCTGTGTATGTTATATGTTCAATAAAAAGCTCCTCTTCATGCAGAACACACTGATGTGTTTTTGTCAGTGTCGTCTCTCAGTCAGTGACTGCAGTGTGTTTGTTGCCCTCTAGTGGAGGGGCATCGCAGTGACTGCAGTGTGTTTGTTGCCCTCTAGTGGAGGGGCATCGCAGTGACTGCAGTGTGTTTGTTGCCCTCTAGTGGAGGGGCATCGCAGTGACTGCAGTGTGTTTGTTGCATCGCTTGCGCTCAAATGACATGAGTCAATGAGTCAAATGAACCGATTCGCCTAATGAAGCTTGACAGCATCAGAATGACTCGATCGGTTCTCAGGTGCAGTTAATTACGTTCATCACAGAGGAGGGATGAATGTAAAGCTCTTTGTAGGAAAGTTCATGTGAAGTCTTTTGTGAATGTGCACGCGCTGTAAGACATGATGATGATGATGATGATGATGATGAAGATGAAGTCTGCGTGTGATGGTCAGATGTGTTTGAGTGACATCCTGCAGGTCCAGGATCAGCCTGTGAGTGAAGAACAGGCCTGGGCTTTGTGTTTTCAGCTCTGCTCTTTCCTCTCCTCTCATAAATCATGGAGTTGTGTTGTGTTACCCGCTGCAGATGGCATTATATTCTCCACAGACGGAAACATCTCGACACGAGTGACTGAAACCGGTAAGAGTCTCTCTCTGATGGTCTCTCTCTCTCTCTGAGTGACATCTCTCTCTCTCTCCAGGATCTCTCCTCTCTGAGTGAAGAACTCTCTCTCTCTCTCTGTGTCTTTCAGTCTCTCTCTGCTCTTTCTCTCTGTGTCCTCTCATAAATCAGGTCTCTCTCTGTGTCTGTCTCTACCCTCTCTGCAGATCTCTCTATATTCTCCTCAGACTCTCTCTCTCTCGACTCGAGTGACTGAAACCAGTAAGAGTCTCTCTGTGTCTCTCTCTCTCTCTCTCTCTCTCCTGTCTCTCTCTCTCTCTCTCTCTCTCTCTGTCTCTCTCTCTCTCTCTCTCTCTCTCTCTCTCTCTCTCTCTCTCTCTCTCTCTCTCTCTCTCTCTCTCTCTCTCTCTCTCTCTCTCTCTCTCTCACTCATGTGTTTATATTTGACTGAAGTCCTGTTGAAGTCCAGACATCAGAAACATATGAGTCTATATAAATATTAGAGTTCTATATTATAAAAAGTGGAAATATTCATGTGTTATGAATGTGACAAAAAAAGAGTTCACATGTTTATGAGAGGAAAAATACTTTGTAGGATTTCTGTGAATTAAAACACACAAAGCAGAAGTAATAATACCCAACAAATGAAGAAGAGATGACTCTTTAAAGAACTGTTATGAATGTGACAAATCATGAAAAGCGTCATTAAGTTCTTTAAAGGCTGTAGGAAGAAGCTGGAGTTCTGTAAGGCGTCATATGATGAGCAGAAAGATGATGAGGATGAGCTCATAAAAGTCTTTCAGTGACACTCTTCTCTACATTTCAGTCAGATTAGCATACGCTTGCATTTCATAAACCAGCTTTATTATAGTTAAAGTCGTCTGAGCAGCTACAGTGAATGCTTGTTAAAGGATCCTGCTCGAGTACTAAATGCATTGAATTAAAATGTCAAAACTACAACTGTTAGTCTGTTATTAGTGTAGTTTGTGATTGTCAATAGTTCAAAATTGGATGATTTGTTTTTTTGGCGTTGCAGAAAGCGAGCTGGTGTCAGCGTCATCAGCGTCTGATCATAATACAGTCTGAATATTCTGTGACTGATCACTTCAGTGTAAATGCAATGAAACAAGCCACTGTTTCTCTTTCTCTGTAGGTACCAGTTTTGTAATGGAGACTGAGGAACAGGTCAGCACGTCGTTCATTCATTCATTTTGAATAAAAATGTGTCATTCATTCATTCATGTATCTATCAAAGATGTGTTCATGTGTCAATAGGCAGTAGAGTTTGTTGGTCGTCTGGTTTACTCGTGTCTGGATTGGGGTCTGGAGACGCAGGTTGAGCGTGAACTGAATGAGACGCTGGAGATGCTGGTGTGTCAGATGACCAAACTTCATGTCGGCCATTGTGACTCCATCCAGCCCATCTCTACCGTCTCTGATGTCATCCAGGTAGTGATGTCATTACTCGGAAGCCGTTACACATGTTACACGTGCTGAAGCTGCTTTGTGTTTGACAGGTTTGTAAGCGACGTCTGTATGATCCCAGTCAGGCAGCGCAGCATTATAAGAGCGTGTGTTCCTCTCTGTTATTGCACACCATTGAGTTGTGTCATTATCTGCAGATCGTTCAGCAATCCAGGAAGGTGAGAAATCTGTACACGGCATTCAAAATATAGAAAGTTTTTTGCTTGTTTAATGAAGTGAGATGGAACTCTGTTGTTTGTTTATTATTGTTCATATGAGAAGAGTCTACAGAATCTAATCATTGAATCAGAGACCAAACTGGTTGCAGAAGTGACCACAGACTGGGTAAGCAGAAAAACACAGAATCTCTCGTGAAATGTTTTTCACTTTATTTTGGTAAAGAAAGCTGTTGGTGGCTGTGTGCAGATGATGGGATGGAAGGATCTGGTGGATGAGTTGAGCAGAGGTGTGACGCTCAGGCCGTTAGTAAAGAGTCTGAAGGACAGGAAATGTCTTCTGCCTGTGGAAAGCAGCAGTCCATTTGACCAGCTTCTGATGGACATCCAGTGCAGACGATACACACTGAGGAAAGTTCAGGTATGTCTGAGAAACAGATTTTTTTACTGATCATATTTGAAAAAACATGTAAATGTGACCCGAAGTGTTCGTCTTTGTCTGTATATTGTTGCGTTTACAGACTGTTGTTAATGGCCAAAGAAAACAAGATCCTCACCAAACTCTACTAGAATTTATCCGCTCGCGGCCGAAACTGCGACCGGTAAGATCATATGCGTCATTTTATACGTTGATCCTATCATGTACTTAATAACGGCATAATGTCAAAAAAAAAAACGTATCAATTCACATTAACCTGATCACAATAGTTTTTGTTACTAATGTAAAACGTTCTCAATCACTAAAAGAACTTTTATTAATAGATCATTGTTTCTCTCTTTTTTACATTTCTTACACTCTCTTCATCTGTCATATAGAGACTGTCATCATCCAGTCACAGATCATTACTATACTGTAAAAATAAAAAGATCCTGGAGACACTCTGAGGAACCATTAACAGTTTTGTCAGTTCTTGCAGGAGCTTATGGGATCCTTGAAGCACTTTAAAATCAGTTCTGAAGTTCCTCAGAGAACCTCCTGATGGTTCCGCCGGGGTCTTTTCATTTTTACAGTGATGTATATTATTTCTCTGAATGTCCAGTTTCAAAAGCAAATGTGCCTCATCACTGACACCTGTGAAAGCAGTTTTATGTCGTCTTCAATATAAAAGTTCTTCTGTTTGTTCATCTCCTCAGGCGTCTGAGCGTAAGATGGGATTGAAACCCAAAGAGCAAAGCTGTCTGCATGAGCTGCTTATGCAGGAGATTCGATCTTCAAACCGCTGGAAACGTCTGACACGCAACACGACGTTAAACTTTTCATGTAGGAAACCCTTTTCATGCAGAACACACTGATCTGTTTCTTGTTTACTTCAGTAATGATGTTAATGTGTTGTTGCGTGTTCAAACCAGCGGGCAGCTTGACTATTACTGAAGAGAACGAGGAAACATTTCATCTGAAGCCGACTCAACAGAGGACACGTTTAGACGTATGATTTACTGCAGCACTTTTACAAATAGCCCATATGAGGTTAGATGACGGCTACAGCTGTGTTCTTTCTCAATGTGCAGGAAGATGGAAATTCAGGAAATCCTCATCGGCGAGATACCGGCTTTACAGGTGAGAGCAGAGATGACAATCTATGTCAATCTCACAAAATCGCCCCAACACTTACGTTTGTATTGATTATACATTTTGATGTGTATGAAATGATCTTTATTAACATGTTGGCCTGCTCCATCCACCAGATTTTAAAGTCTGCACTGGAAAGCGTCGGACCAGATCTTTTGCTAGCAACAGGGATCTCTTTAAAGTGGTGTGTCATGTGACGTAGATTTTCTATGAGCAATATGATGATGAATGAGGTATCCGTGTAAATAATGAAGACTTGAGTTCTATCACATTCATTCACTGTGTCTCCAAAAACAAGATACTAGCAATTCTCTTTAATATAAGATGCAGAAAAAGTTCTCAGTGCATTTTAAAATCAACAACTTCATCAGTTTTTACATTCTATTGACAATGATCTTCTTAATATCTAATTGCTTACATGTCAACACACGTGTGTCCAATCAACCCATACATCAATATTAGGTCAGTTACATACATTGGCAATGGACAAATATATTCAGAGGAGACACAAAAAATACCTTTTTGGAAACATGGTAAATGAGTTTCAAGAATTGAGTTCTTTTGCTCTCCGGTGGAGTTGATTAATGACTTGAAATTGTGTGAAATATAGATGAAAGTTTGGCCAATATCCTCATCTTTCCTTTTTTGTAAATCTTCAGTCGCATCAATAGGTGTCAGTATAAAGACAGATGTAAGATCAAAGATACAAACAATAAACTTTTTTATTAGCGATAATTACCTAAATTGTTTACCATAATTTTTACATTGTTTGTTTCTATTTGAAGGTTAAAGGGAGTAAAAAGGGGGCAGTTGTCACAACTATTGTTGACGTAAAGAAAATGCACAGTTCTTATAAAGAAGACATGAAAAACATGACGTGTGATCGATACAGAGACTTGCGGGTGAGTATTGTCAAATTCCTTAGTTGTAAAACTGCCATACACCTAAAGTGTCCACCGGAGACTCTACACTAGACAGTGTTTTTCTTGTTTGGTGCTGTGATACAGAATATTCACTGAAGTAATGTCTTACCAGTATCTGATTAGGCAGATCATTTGTTTAATCAACAAAATTACGGTTATTCGGTCATTGTATACAGACATACGGTAGGTAATACAAGTAGGATGTGCTGATTGGTCAGTGTGTTATTTGTCCCGCCCCTTCTGCACCGTGATTGGCCAGCTAAACAAAAAGTGACATTGAAAAGCTGAGCTTTTTTCCCAAAGTTAAACATTTTTCAGTTCTCGGCACCTGGGCAAAAACAAGTGTCGCTTCCACTGCAAACAACTGAAAATATCTGCCTGCCGCTGGACACGCGGCCTAAAACTGTGTTCTTACTATAGGTCTGTTCGTGTTGTGCGACGAGAAGCCTGTATTTCACATGGCATAACGCTTGCTCTCTGTGTAGCAGGTAAGAATGTATTACCTCTTTGCTTTCAGTGAGTATTGTGTGTCGTGTTGTGACAATATGCTGTTTGTTGGCAGGGTTGTATGTCCTGGGTGTTGTGTAGAGGTACGCTGCATTTCCATCAACCTACTGGGTTTAGTGTAAAGCTTGTACATCACACATGATGATGATGATGATGATGATGATTGTTCCTTGCGTTTAAAAGATGCATCTGCCCTCAAAGTGGTGCGTGAACCTTCCGCTGAGCTTCTTTAGGCAAATCGTGATGAAAGATGGTGAGCAAAGCCAGAGACATTTCTGGAATGAACGCTGGTCCTGGGATTCAGCCTGGTAAGTAGTTGGCCTACAGCAAATCTACCAACAAGTCTTTACTGGACATCACCTTGATTAATAAAAGAGTCCACATCGACCCATACGGTACAGGTGTATAGTGCAGAAACATGTGTTTGTTGTGTGTGTGATGCCGCAGGATTCCTCTGGTTCTGGTGTCTTGTGGTCCGAGTTCAACATCTGTTCATGGTCTGGCTATGAGAGACTGGTACAGTCAGGACATCTGTGTCAGCTGTCAGCAGCTCTTACTGGACACGTGTGACTCTGTGCCGTCCAGCTGTCCAATCAGAGACTCTCAGGAGATATGACCCGTCTCATTCATTTCATGTCTTTCTTTATCTCTAAATAACCTTTGCTTGTTTGTTTGGTTTTTTAATGTTGGGTTGGTTGTTCAAAGTGTGGCACCATGTTGTTTCTAAACGCTTTCATTTTTCACTGTTCTGCAAATAATAGTTTTAATATTTTAAATGTAAACAAATTAAATAAATGTGCTGAACATTTTTAGAAAAACTGTGTAAATGTTTTTTACTGAAACACAAAGCAGTCTAGACCGAAGAAACCACCGTACGTAATTTATTAAATATATTGAAGTGATAATATTGTATATCTGCACGGGTGTATTATGAAAAAGGTCGTCACACATTTTACTGCAGTAATTATTGGGGTAGATTTTCAATAACATGCATCAAACCTCGTTTTATTTTTGGACGATTATTAATCTGATATGATCTGTACTGTAGAACTGTTATTCAGTTGAGAGGCAGATGTTGTAGCAGTGCTGGTTTTGTTTTGTCACAAGAAAATGAACTGCTACATATATAAAACATCAATATTCAGCTCACAACTTCCACAAGCCAAAAAAAACAGAAATAAACCAACCAAAGTCTTGGCTTCTATAGAAATGTATGTATTTCACATAATTCCTCATCCTTCATCCTTTTAAACCAAAAATGCATGTTAGGTGGACAAAACGATATCAATACATACTGACCCATCATGACAGTTGACATTAACGTACTCGTTTTCTTTTCTCGTCTTCTCAGTTGCTTCGATGTAAATGAATCAGTGCAGTGTGTTGTGTAGAGACAATATATATCTATATATCACATAGACTCTGTCTGCAGTAATGCAGCGCTGAAGCGGCCCACGCAGACCCTTGTGAACGCGCATGGACGATTGTTGGCCAGCACAGAAGCCAATGTTGTTTTCTTAAACAAAAGCTTTAGATTTTACTTCTGAAAAAGTTTTAATCAAACACTGATTCCTGTTAACGTAACAGAGGAGATAAAAGATGATGTTTAAAGCAGCCGGACAACACACACACGCACACACACACACACACACACGCACACACACACACACACACACACACACACACACAGACACACACACACACAGACACACACACAGACACACACACACAGACACACACACAGACACACGCACACACACACACACAGACACACACACACACACACACACACACACAGACACACACACACACACACACACACACACACACAGACACACACAGACACACACACACAGAGACACACACAGACACACACACACAGACACACACACACACACACACACACACACACACACACACACACACAGACACACACACACACACACACACACACACACACACACACAGACACACACACAGACACACACACACACACACACAGACACACACACACACACACACACACACACACACAACACACACACACACACACACACAGACACACACACAACACACAGACACACACACACACACACACACAGACACACACACACACAGACACACACACACAGACACACTTCATGTCACCACCAGAGGACGCCAAACAAAAAATCTGACAAATCAATGGAGAGTTTACAAACCACCCGAACCCGTCATCAGTAGTGCCACACAAAGTTTATTACTGCTCAGATGTTACACACCACAAAAGCGTGCGTGTGTGCGTGCGTGTGTGTGTGTAGATAAATGAGCAGAATAAACAGCTGGCAATTAATATGAAGGTGAGATCCTGAAAATAAAGTAAGAAAGTCATTCAGCAGAAGTTTTGTCCATCAAGTAAGTATCCGATCACACACGCATCAATATGATTAAAAACCATTTATTTACAAATATTACTCGTTTGACCCTTGAATACCAAATCAATGTTTATTAAAGCTCACGTTACTTGATGCAAACCTGATATTAAAGTTTAATTGTGGAAGTGCTGTAGTTTTAGGCTCTCTTCATCTCCCTCCAAAGTAAAGAGAGGAAAACCATTAAAGCTGGAACAATGGGCCAATCTGAGCCATTGTTTTTCTTCATGTATGTAATGTCGGTGGGTGGGAAAGATAGTGCTGAGAGAGAGAGAGAGAGAGAGAGACACACACAGAGAGAGAGAGAGAGAGACACACACACAGAGAGAGAGAGAGAGAGAGAGAGAGAGAGAGAGAGAGAGACACAGAGAGAGAGAGACAGAGAGAGAGAGAGAGAGAGAGAGAGAGAGAGAGAGAGAGAGAGAGAGACAGACAGAGAGAGAGAGAGACAGAGACTTTCTACTCTCATCAGATCACCTCTGGGCTTATTTTTGGAAAAACATCCCACTATGACACAATAGACTGTTCACCATATTTTCAGAATGGGAAAAGCCTTTGTTTTGGAAAAGCGTGGAAGAATTTCCCTTTGACCTTTATTCATACATGTGTGTGTGTGTGAAATATCTCCAGCCATGAAATCTTGTTTACAACTTTCTTCTCTCCACAGGTGCATAAAATAGAGAGTCCCTATTGAGGAGAGCCAGCAAGAAGGGTTCACCCGGGTGTTTTAAAGCATTCATTTTCTTTTTTTTTTGAGGAATTGTTTAGCTGTGGTATTAACATCAATGACTTATGTTTGTTTGCAACTTCAAGTTACTGAACTGAACAGAATTATGCTTTTAATTTCACTGTCAATGGCTTTATTCTCATATTAAGCACTCTGATATACACTGGAGTACTGTATATATCAGTATATCACACTATATATATGTACAGCTGAGAGATCATAAAATGAAGGTTGTTTTATTAGCTGAAATGTGCATTATCATCTTTAAAGGCACAAATAACATTTTATAATAACATTTTATCTTACACCAATATTTAACATAAAACATCCACAGTTTTGTATAATTTATCTGGTAGTATAAAGCATACAGTCCTAATATTGATTGTTTTGTATTAATGTAATAGCACACAGAGTTCTTTGTGCAGTACAGAAGATTATGTATTCAGTGTAATTATTGACAGTTTAATTATACATTAACCTGTGAAGATAAAGCAGCTATGCCTGAAAATGGATATGATTTTCTGTGGTGTATATAAACAGTATTTTACAGTATTTTTTTTTTTCTATAACCATCATTTATAAAAGAACTCATAATATGTGACCCCAGTTGTGTGAAGTCTCAAAATGAGATTAGAAGCATCACAGATAGATAATAGGTGTGTTTATTGCTGTAAATTATGTAAATTATGTAGATTTAGAGATAGAGTTCTCATATTTTTATTTAAAATGAATGATTTTTAACACCACGCTTTACTATTGTGGCTTCCTAAATATTGATGTCAATCTTTGACACAGGCTTTAAAGGCTGTGAATGATCACAAAATAATGACTTTAGCTGAGTTAAAGCGCTCACACACAGTATGTGTTTACATGAGGTGTCGTTTTCTTTGGTTGATATTCCTAATGTTCTATATATGAAATGTTCAGCAAACGTCATGGGTTTAATTCACAGGGAACATACAAAGGAATAGACCGAATACACTGCGACACACGTGAACGTTACCTTATTTACTTGATAAAGAAATAAAAACAAACATAAAATCTTCATGTGTGGAGGGTATTTCTTAACCAAACCTAGACTGAAGGTTTTGAGGTCACATTCACATCCTTCATGTCTTCTGCTGTAAAGATTGCATGCAATCTGCACCTGTGGTTTTGCTTTTTTATAGGTAAGCTGAAGTGCTTTGGCATCATGTATGCAACACTGTTCTGAATCTTTGTAGATGTAGAGAAAACACAGCTCTTTAGCACTGAGGATGTTCATTAGCTGCAGGTGTGAAGTGAGATTTCCACAGTAAAGATGACAAGATAGTAGCCAAAAATAAACTCAAAGAATGACCCGCGGTGCAGAAAGACCATGACGGGTTACCTCACAGCGTGAAAGATTCATTTCTAAAGAACAGTGGATTCACAATATATATATATTGCATGTATATGTCCTGTGGATTTGTGGTTAGTTTTTGGGCTTGTCACTGCTTTGTTTGCACCGTTTGAGGAGGACATGTGACTCCTGCACATTTTCTGTGTTCGTGGAGTGACATACTTTCCATCTTTCTCAAGACAAGAACCCCTCGGTGGGCTGAGAAACAAAGCATGGTATAAAATGAAGTATTTATTTTATTACGGTCTATAGTTCAATGAAAATAATGAGTATTGATAAACAGTTTGACATGTAGTTACATGTTTTAGTTACAAAGATACTTCACTGGAAAGACACTGAAACGTGTAGCTAAGTGTACCATATTAACTTCATTAAGTCGAGCTTTTGTATACACAGATATGAGATTTGTTACACGCATGTGTTTAGTGTGCAGCATACTTTTCATTATGGATAGAAAAAACATTGAACATTAGGAAAATGAAAACAGAAGGAGAGGTTAACTGTTGATGTCTATATATATCACTTACACTTGAAAAAAGCTGCCCGCCTGTTTTTAAGATACCCATCCAGGTATTTCTCCCCAACAGTTTTTTTGTATACTAAAGTTTCAGACATACTATTCATTACTTTGTATAGTATGATAGCAGACATTTCAGACACAGGGTGTGTGTGTGTAGTGTGTCGTATATAAAGTGCACAGTATACACTGTATCAGAATCACCTGAGGTTACATGTCCTGCTGTACTGATGCAAAATAATGACAGAGAAATACAATAACATAAATATATTCTTTATAAACAGATCAGTAATGTAAGTATCGATATAAATGTGTATTATTTGTGTAGTATGTGCGGATGTATTATGGGTAAACATGTGTGTACAGTACAGTAGGCAGCAGAACGTAGAGTGTAGAGCGCGCATGCGCAGTGTGGAGCGAGGCTCTGTGTCTTTAAGAGGCCGTGTGTGTGTGTGTGTGTGTGTGTGTGTGTGTGTTGTGTGTGTGTGTTGTGTAGAGATGTTGTGTGATGATGGGGGAAGGGCTTTATTCACTCACTCACACACACACACACAGATCGACTCATGGCGGAGAGCAGCAGCAGATATGAGAGAGTGTCGCTGCGATCACGCGCAGCGCTAAAGCGCCGCCGCCGCCGCCTCATGATGATGATGATGATGATGTCGCGCAGCTGAGATTACGCACACACGCACACACGCGCTGCACGACGACTTCTGTCTTTATTCAGCCGCACACGGTAAGACAAAAGAGAAACGACACATGATATGATCTCCGGTGTGACTTTCTGTCCGATCCACAGGATCAGCGCGATATCATTCACGGTGTTAGTGACGCGCGGGCGCGCGCGCGGTGTTTCCGACAGTTTAATGTAATAAACATCAGATTGCAGTTGACTGATGTCACGACACGTCTGTCATTCATTAGATGTGATGAATACATGTGAAACATTCAGCAGGACATGAGTCTGTACCTTCCGTACAGCAGCAGGCCCGTGCGCGTCCACGCATCGTGTCCTCCTGCTGTGGGCTGTTTTTCACATGCACCGTTTTCATGTCGTAGGTGTCCCGTCGGGCCCGGCAGGGTGTGAGTTTGTCTGAAAGGAACTGAAGAACAAACAGGGGAAATGGCTTCGACCGCGGGCTTCTCCAACGGACCGCTTCCCTGGACGTTAAACGACACCGAAGTCAACAATCTGTACCGGGATCTGGAGCTGGGCACCGTACTGACTCTCTTCTACTCCAAGAAGTCTCAGAGACCCGAGAGACGGACATTTCAAGTGAAGCTCGAGACCAGACAGATCATCTGGACCAGAGGAACGGATAAAATCGAGGGGGAAAGTAAGTGACCGTCTCAGAATAAATCACTGCTGGTCATTGTGAAGGATGCTCTGACGTCATATCCAAATGGGTCTTTGGCTCTCCTTCATTTAGAAGAAGTGTTTTTGTCAGTGTTGTGTAGAAAGGACACAAACCTCTTCATGTCTAGCTTTCAGTGGGTTGTGGATTGATGTTCAGTTCTCTGTGTATCTGGTTGGGTTGTGTGAGTAGTTAGTGTTGTGTGTGTGTGTGTGTTGACGATGGGAGCGCAGGCCCGTCTGCGCAGCTGCTGCAGGAAACCTCACACACAGCTGCGTTCTGCTCCGGATGCACCAGCCACACAAAAACACCCAGTGAGCCTCAGCGTGCTGCCAGTGCCACGTCCATTCACTGATAACAGGGATCTTATAAACAGACGTTTATGGATGATTGGATGTCAGGCATATGCTAAAGAAATGTGTCCACAGCATGTGTTGTCCCTGCGTTCATGTCATAATCACAGAAACAAATAACAGCTTTAGATGTGCAGAAACATGTTTTATGTGTGGCGTTTTAAAGGTCTGGTTATAGAAATGAAATGATTCTGAAAAATGAAAGATTGGTTTCTATTCGCTCGTGCACAGCTGATGTAGTTGAATCTGTATTTGTATTTTAATATGGAAATCTGCAAGAACTGCGTCTTATCAAACTGTTTTGTTTTTGCAGAAATCGTCGTCAACTTTATTATTTCGTATGAATAGAGTTGTCTTGCAGTATTGGGACGGTGTGCTGTATGCAGGTTTTTATTTGATTGTTTTTGTAAAAAGTTTGGGATGAAATTTTCGTATCACAGTAATTGCTCAAACTTGGTTTTGGCATATTGAGTTAAATTACATAAAACTTGGAAATTCATGGGAATTCGTACGTGTTTTATGACTTGACTAAAATGAAGTAAAATTTGTGCGATCTCATTTGTATGTTTTTGTACGATGTGTCTTCTCCCCGGTGAAGTTAAGGTTACGGGCCAGACGTTATCTTTGCTTTTTCTAATAACCATGAGGTTTTTGTACAAATTTATACTCTTAAAATACATATTAATTCTCGTGAGATCAGGTTGTTTTGGCATTTCAACAAAACCTGTGAAATATTTAAATGAATAAATAAAATGTATAAAGTAAACAACTGTTTCAAATACAACACGAATGTGAAGAACAAAAATTTATATTAAAATGTAGAATATTTCACCTCCGTTTTACTACTTTTGTAAACCTCTAAAAATCAAAATCAACACACTACGTTTAATATTATGATGTAATCAGTCATTCACAGTGTGTTTCATCACACATCTCATCATGAGGATTTTGAAGAATGCTCAATAACAATATTGTGTGTGTTTGCGCAGTATATTGTATTGAACACTGGCAATCATGTTTTGTTTATGAATAGATGATGTGTTGGAATGCTGTTAAACCCAACACAAACGTCTAAAGCCTATCAGACTGCGTGACGTGTGATACTTAAAACAATTAAATGTCAAACGTGACTTGTCGGGTTTGTTCGTTATGCTCGATTGTGTATTGTAATTACTGTCGTTTAATATCTCTCTCTTTCTCTGGTTGTGGTTTATTTTTAAGCCAGAAGGTCAGATAAGCTCAGTTTTTGGTTGGTTGGAGAACAGATATGAAACGTTCTCATAACTCCCTGCACAACACCACCTGTCCAAACGCAGGAGTTCATCAGCGTGTCAGCCGTTCACAATGCCGCGCGTGCAGAGAAAAGCTATTTTGCTTGTAGGTACAAACTGTACTCGTAAATCACGAGTTTAAAGATGTGTTACAAACTCTGGGATTGTCCTGTGGATATTTCCTTCAGGTGTGTGTGTTTTTGTGTATATGCTGCTGTGTGTTTGTGAGACAGGAAGACACTTGCTTGTGCCGTGCAGTCTTGTGTTTCCTGCCGCCCTGTTTGGGATTGTCAAGCCGTTCTCTCGCACCCGGTTTGAGCTGCTATCTCAGGCCAGCTGTGTGCGTCTGTGTGTGTGTCTGTGTCTGTGTGTGTGTGTCTGTGTGTGTGTGTCTGTGTGTGTGTCTGTGTGTCTGTGTGTGTCTGTGTGTGTGTGTGTGTGTGTGTGTGTGTGTGTCTGTGTGTGTCTGTGTGTGTCTGTGTGTGTCTGTGTGTGTGTGTGTGTGTCTGTGTGTGTCTGTGTGTCTGTGTGTGTGTGTGTGTGTCTGTGTGTGTCTGTGTGTGTCTGTGTGTGTGTCTGTGTGTGTCTGTGTGTGTGTGTGTGTGTGTGTGTGTGTGTGTCTGTGTGTGTGTGTGTGTGTGTGTGTGTGTGTGTGTGTGTGTGTCTGTGTGTGTGTGTGTGTGTGTGTGTGTGTGTGTGTGTGTGTGTGTGTGTGTGTGTCTGTGTGTGTCTGTGTGTGTCTGTGTGTGTCTGTGTGTGTCTGTGTCTGTGTGTGTCTGTGTGTGTCTGTGTGTGTCTGTGTGTCTGTGTCTGTGTGTCTGTGTGTGTGTCTGTGTGTCTGTGTGTCTGTGTGTGTGTCTGTGTGTCTGTGTGTGTCTGTGTGTGTCTGTGTGTGTCTGTGTGTGTCTGTCTGTGTGTGTCTGTCTGTGTGTGTCTGTCTGTGTGTGTCTGTGTGTGTGTGTCTGTGTGTGTGTGTGTGTGTGTGTGTGTGTGTGTGTGTGTGTGTGTGTGTGTGTCTGTGTGTGTGTGTGTGTGTGTGTGTGTGTGTGTGTGTGTGTGTGTGTGTGTGTGTGTGTGTGTGTGTGTGTGTGTGTCTGTGTGTGTGTGTGTGTCTGTGTGTGTGTGTGTCTGTGTCTGTGTGTGTCTGTGTGTGTGTGTGTCCGAGTGTGTGTGTGTGTGTGTGTCTGATTGGCTTCCTCCTCACTGCTGTTGTGTTTTTACTCACAAACCTTATCAGAGAGAGACAGAAATGGACGGGGCACATGCTCACCCCGCTGAGGTCATCTGGATTTTGAGGTGTTTTTTGAGTATTTTAATATGTTGCTCTGTTTAAGACATATGAGGCAGATATAACAGAACTGTACTTACACTAAATAAAAGACTTAACTAATGAAACTGACGAAACTAACATTTATTGTTCATTTATATTCATACAATAAATTTCAGTAAAACTTTTATATATTTCACTATAAGTTTTAGCTTGTCTTTGTATCTGCTAAAACAAATATTTATTCAACTTTAACAAACAAAACCTAAACAGATGTACAGTGACGGTGAGACACGTGGAGATATTCTCTGCTCGTACTTCAGCTTGTTTTCTGTCCAGACATTCAGACAAATGAGCTGAAATTCTCTATGATGTGTGTAGGGCTGCAGGATATTGTAAATAATGCCATATTCAATACAATATTTATTTTTCTAAATAAAATATATTTTTGAAAATTATGTAACAAACATACGTTTCATATTTGACAGAAATGAAATCATCAGCTGGCTATGAAAGCTTTGGGGCTTGTTGACTGTCTTTCATCAGATCATTCACACACACACATATCCAAACTAACATCCATGTGACAGATACTATATTATCCACTTTCATCATACTTTACTTGTTGAAGTATTAAAATTAAATCACTCATTTATTGCAAATCATTGTGATATGCACATTTGTGATATTTCATATATTGTGCAGCTCTAGACGTATGATGTATGTATTTCATTTTCATACAATTTTCAATCACATAAATCATTTCTGCTGCTTTAATCCGATGGCAGGACCTTTTTAAAATCTAAATAGAAATTATGAAATTAAAACTAAATACTCTTATTGTTTTAATGAAATATTACAGTGTTTAATATAATGAATTTTTTGAACACGTGTGTTTGTTTTAAATTTATATGCCGTCATAATCTTTAATGAAAATCATGATGTTCCTGTCCAAACCACATCTCTCTTCTGAATATGATGTGAGGGCGGAGCTATCCCGACCGTCCAATGACATCCAGAGGCTTTTAACAATCCAACAAATCAAAACACCTCCACAACTTCCATTTAATTTGACGTATAATACATAATTACTTATAAATCTCTTTTAGTTATTAAAAGTTACTTCAAAAAGTGAATCAAAACAGACACACACTCCACACATGACATTACATTAATTGTGGATGGTTAAAT
Organism: Beaufortia kweichowensis; assembly: GCA_019155185.1. NCBI lineage: Eukaryota > Metazoa > Chordata > Actinopteri > Cypriniformes > Gastromyzontidae > Beaufortia > Beaufortia kweichowensis. Next base: position 15,116,570 of record CM032810.1, read on the forward strand.
ACGGCAGATATTGGAAAAAAAAAAGAAACTATATTGTTCGACCAAGAGTACATACTGTATATAGAGAGTAAATGCAGTTCTGTTATATATCCATTTCACCTGCTGTGTGAATGTGTGCTGCTTCAGCTGCTCTTTGTCCTTTAAAGATCTTCAGTTATTAGACACACAGAGGACTTTACACAGTGATGAGAAGCTCGGGTCACACACGGCCCATCAGTAGATATGCAGAAAACTCTTCTCATATCATTGAATGTTTTACACGTGGGTTGTGTTATGGCTCATGTATAATGTGTGTGATGTCATAATGAGAATTTTTCATATAATGTGAAAATGAACAATACTACAGTAAAATCTACAGTGTCACTACTACTCTAATGCATTCTGCAAGTTTAGAAAATTTAACCCGAATGTGTAAAACATGTTTTTAGAAAACGATGAATTTTTATATATTCTATAAGTTTATATATGATATAAACATGATTCTGCTGGTGTTCATGTCTGTCTGTGAGTAATCAGTAAAAAACACATCTCTATATCATTTATAACCTGCATATTTCTCATCGTGTAGATGCAATATCATTGTGTTCCTCTTCACTCTTCAATAAAGTTTATATTTATTATATGAAACAAATAAAATAAAATGCGTACAATATTATCTGTAGCTGCTGTGTTTTGGAAAAGAAAGAAAACTGAGACTCACTCAGTTACTGTGTGTTTCATTACACACTCACTTATTCACACTTAAATACATACACATTTAATTACAAACACACACATTCAGAAACACTCATACACACACTCGCTCACACAATCTGGCACACACACACACACACACGTCTGTTACAGCACAGGATGAATGCGGTTAGGAGCGAGAGCAGGAGACGCTTAAGTACACACACACACACACACACACACACACACACACACAGACACACACACACACACACACACACACACACTGACACACACAGACACACACACACACGCGCACACACACTGACGCACACACACACACACACACACACACACTGCACACACACACACACACACACACACACACACACACACACACACACACACACACACACACACACACACTGACACACACACACACACACACACTGACACATACGCACGCACACACACACACACAGATGCACGCACACACATGCACTTACACACACACGCACGCACGCACTTACACACACACATGCACTTACACACACAGACGCACGCACACACACACACACACTGACACACACACAACACACACACACAAACACTGACACAAACAAACACTGACACATAGACACAAACACACAGATGCACGCACACACATGCACTTACACACACACGCACGCATGCACTTACACACACACATGCACTTACACACACAGACGCACGCACACACACACACACACACACTGACACACACAGAGACACACAAACACACACACACAAACACTGACACAAACAAACACTGACACATAGACACAAACACACAGACGCACGCACACACATGCACTTACACACACACAGACACACACACACAGAGAGACACACAGACACACACACACAGAGACACACACACACACACACACACAGAGACACACACACACACACACACACACACAGACTCACACACACACACACACACACACACACACACACACACACACACACACACACACAGACACACACTCTTCAGTTGTGGGTATTTCTGTGACGTTGTTTTGCTGTAATGCACATTGTGAAGGTGATATGGTAAAAGACGCGTGTTGTGTTACAGATCTGTGATCAGTTTATTTCTTGTGATTCAAAGCAGATAGTTGTTCATCTGTTTGTTACATTCATGTTGCTTCATGTTTTGTTAGCATAATAAAAGTGTAAATGTGTAGTTTTGGTTGAAATGTTACATATAAAGCTGAGTGTGTATTTTGGCTTAGATTGATTTTCTCGAGATGAATTACTGTCAGTCTGTAAATCACTGATATAATTATTTCAGGTGTCCTATTGACATACGTTTGAACAGTCCAAAATGTGCAGTTTCTTTTCTTTCTAACACCGTTTTTAAAATAAGAAGTTGTTTTGTAGTGACAGAACCTAATTGGTCCTTCATATAACTAATCTGAGGATTGTAGATCAAAAGAAAGTCATGAGAAACAGGCAAGTGATTGTAAACTTTTAAACAGTAGTTTGTGTTTTATAGAATGTGACAGAATATCTAACAGCAAAGTGGAACATTGTACTTCAAAGTCTCACATGCTATTATTTTATTGTGGTGTCTTTTTGAGCTGTTGTGTTAAAATATGTTTGTTTTTGATATATCAAACATTAGTTTTTTTCTTCTTTCATCTGTTCTGACGTCTTTTCTTGTTGTCTTCAGTTGATATTCGTGAGATTAAGGAGATCCGGACGGGTCAGAAGTCACGTGATTTTGAGCGATATGTGGAGGACTCGACCGCTCGGCCGGATCAGGCCCACTGCTTCGTCATTCTCTACGGGACCGAGTTTCGGCTCAAAGCGCTCAGTCTGGCAGGTAACACACACGATATTTATTTCTCAAGTACATACAGTATGTTGAATGTAACGTTGTATTAGCGTTTATATGATGTTACTCTGTGCTGTCTTTGTTTTTTTCAGCGACCTCAGATGAGGAGATGGTCATGTGGGTGAACGGTTTGATCTGGCTGGTGTCGGATACGTTGCGCTCCCCCACGCCCCTGCAGATAGAGAGGTGACCTTTGACCCTCATTCACACCCCGCTCTATTAGATATTGATTGATGATATGCGTCAGGAACACGCGATCCGTGGTTTGGGGTCACGCGTGTCAAGTTGAATGTCTAGACATTAAATAACATCTGTTGTTATATTATCTTCACACGCTCAGGTGGCTCAGAAAACAGTTTTATGCAGTGGATCGCAACAGAGAAGACAGGTATGCTTTTAAATGACTTCATTGTTGTGTTATGTGCTATTTTGTAGTGTTGATTTAACAAACACTTACAGTGTAGTTGTGCAGGAAATGACAGCACTAAATATTGATATGAATGATGCAATACAGATACCACACCAGTGATAATGCGCTTCTCTCCAAACCTCTGAGATTTCACCTTCATTCTGTATAAATCATGTAAAGTCGTCTTATTCAGCGTGATATACCACATTATTACCCATAATCAAATGCATATGTAGGGGAAGTGTTACAGTAATAGAGCAGAAGAAGAAAATACGGTTTTTCATGCAATGATACAATAAAAAGACATAATTTAATTATATTTTTGTTGAAATGTAATCGTAAACGTTTATCCAATGCTACTTACAAAAGTGAGGAAATAATGAAGTGATAATCTATAATAACACAAGAGGTTCCCTAACGATATTCCTCACCTGATTTCAGTAAAATCCTGGTTTAATTCAGTAAATCAACTGTCTTCTGGTTACTGGTTAGTTTGGCAACACTAGAATTTTCTTTTAAATGAGAAAATAAAAGGGTGAAAATAGTTCTGGAGCGTCAGATGATGTGTGTGGATGAACATGTGCTGATCTTCTTAGATTCATCTCACTTTCCCATCTGTGTGTCTTTATGTTCTGCTATATTCTTAAAGGTAAAAAATGGCTGAACAGACACACTCGCGCACACAGACGGCACATCCTGCAACAGGAAACTGTGTGTGTGTGTGTGTGTGTGTGTGTGTGTGTGTGTGTGTGTGTGTGTGTGTGTGTGTGTGTGTGTGTGTGTGTGTGGAAGGTAAATACAGAGAAGAGACACGGGTTGGAGGGTTGGAGACGGTCTTCTGTACAGATGTGTCATTTCAGAAAACAGCTGTGACTGAATCAAGCCGAAATGACACTCAATGCTGTGAAATCCACTTCCACTGGAAACTTGTTTTCTAATCACATCATATTGTCTTACAGCAAACACTTATATACACGTTCATGTGAACTCTGCATACATTATACAACAAACAGGGACATAAAAATAATGTATTTCTCATACCACAGATATATGTAAATGATCGAGCACTGGTAATAGCTGCTTTATAGATTGATTTATAAAAATCTGAGCATTACATCACTGTTTTATAATCACATGTTCCTTTGCAGGATTTCCTGTAAGGATCTGAAAAGTATGTTGTGTCAAGTCAACTACAGAGTTCCTAACATGAGGTTTTTACGAGAGAAACTTCCGGTAAAAACTATGTTGTTTTCATTATATTATTATAAATATTATAAAATTATAAAAGATATTTTTTTAATCATTCTTTGTAAAAGATGAAAGTATTTTATTTGTGGTATTTGTCATATTTATTTTGTGGTCAATGCTGTTACAGTACATCACACAGAATTGTGGTTAGTTTTTTGGGATGCATTTGCGATTTGCAGGAAAGTTTATAAAACAATTTATAATTTGTAAAATAATTTATGTATTCATTCCTCAAAGAATTCTTGGGTTGTGACTTCTCCTCATGTGAATTGTTAGGATGGAGAATTGAGGAATGGAGATGTGTCATACAGTCAGTTTGCTCAGCTGTACCGCAGCCTGATGTTTGACGCACAGAAATCGGTACGTTACACATTTATTTATACTGCTGTTATTTATATGTTAGTGGATCAGGGTGAGATTTGAACCCTCTAAGCCACTTATACCCCATCATCTGTCCTCATTTGCCCCGCTTCTCAAATGGCCTTCACGTCAATACTTGCCCTCTTTAAAAGCTGTAAGAGCACTCGATCGCTAAAAGCCATTAGACACACACACACACACAGACAGACACACACACACACACAGACACACACACAGACACACACACACACACACAGACACACACACACACACAGTGAGCACAGATGACCCCTGCTGTGTGTGTGTTTGCCTTGTATTTAATCACTCAGGTCAGGCTGATTGTGTGTATGATAAATGTAAATAATTTGATCTGATGAATGTTTGGTATTTCATCACACATTGAGTCTGTATTGGTGAGGTTTAGAGTTGTGTACATCAGTCATCAGTTGTGTGCATCAGATGTTTTCACTATGCTTTCCAAAATTAAATTGCATTTAGTTACAGGATCATTTATTAAATGTGGAACTCTTATAACCAGTCTCTCTTTTGTTTTCATACAGATGGAGATTCCACTGCTGCAAAGGTACTCGCTCACTCACTCACTCACTCACTCACTCACTCACTCGTTCGCTCACTCACTCGTTCACTCACTCACTCACTCACTCACTCACTCACTCACTCACTCGTTCACTCACTCACTCGCTCACTCACTCACTCACTCGTTCACTCACTCACTCGTTCACTCACTCACTCGCTCACTCACTCACTCACTCACTCACTCACTCGTTCACTCACTCACTCGTTCGCTCACTCACTCGTTCGCTCACTCACTCACTCAGTTGTTGCTCACACTCCTCACTCATCCTTTCGCTCACTCACTCACTTTCGTTCGCTCACTCACTCGTTCACTCACTCACTCACTCGTTCACTCACTCACTCTCACTCACTCACTCGCTCACTCATCACTGTTCGTTAAGCTCACTCCCGTTCGCTCACTCACTCAACTAGCTCCTCACTCACTCACTCACTCACTCACTCACTCACTCACTCTGCTCACTCACTCACTCGTTCCTCACTCACTCACTCGTTCACTCACTCACCTCCTCACTCACTCGTTCACTCACTCGTTCACTCACTCACTTTCGTTCACTCACTTTCGCTCACTCTCCACTCACTCGTTCACTCACTCACTCACTTGCTTACTCACTCGCTTACTCACTTGCTCGCTCACTCGTTCACTCACTCACTCGTTCGCTCACTCACTCGTTCACTCACTCGCTCACTCACTCGTTCACTCGCTCACTCACTCGTTCACTCACTCACTCACTCACTCACTCGTTCACTCACTCACTCGTTCGCTCACTCACTCGTTCACTCACTCGCTCACTCACTCGTTCACTCACTCACTCACTCACTCACTCGCTTACTCACTTGCTCGCTCACTCGTTCACTCACTCGCTCACTCACTCGTTCACTCACTCACTCACTTGCTTACTCACTCGCTTACTCACTTGTTCACTCACTTGCTCGCTCACTCACTTACTCACTTGTTCACTTATTATTTAACAATTAGTAACAATTATTTATGCCTCAACACCTGTTTCCCTTGAACAAATGCATTTGAACATTTTTTTTTAAATATGATTGTTTACATTTTTTATTCATTTTTAGGTCCACTAATAATTAACAATAGATTTCATTGTTTTTGTATTTTATAATAGTAGTTTAGTTGTTTTAATTATGGGAATATACACTCAATTAAAACTTTACATTTGTCTCTCTGTTGAATATTTTTGCAGGTTTATGGAAAGACCAGAGCAGAAGATTTCACTGGAGGACTTTCAGAGCTTTTTAATTGAACATCAGAAGGTGAGAAGGTGCTAAGCACACACACACACACACACACATGTATAATAGATGGACATTTTTAACCTCAAGGAATCTAAAGGTTTAAAAACGAGTACTTGAGGACTCTGGGGGCGGGGCTTGAGTGTGGGGCGGGGCTTGAGATAATAAAAAGATTTCACTTTAAACACCGTAATGCAAGTTAATGTTGCTGAAGCTATGCAGAGAAATGAACACTGTTTGATTATTAATACTGCATCATCAAAGAAAGGAATGGGTGAAAAGAAATAGTCTGTGTGAGCTGGTCAGTAAACAGAAGCATGAGATTAATCCCTGACCACTGACTGCTGTTTTTTAATACCTTGTAAAGCTGCTTTGGTACATTAAACTTTGTAAAAATGCTCTATACAAAAAAATTAATTTGAATTCATCAGAAAGCCTGTGTGAACATAATGACAATGTGCAAAATGCAAATAAAAAGAGACGTTTTTTTAAAAAGTGGCTGCGTAACGTCAAGAAAAGACCTGACACGCATCTCAAAGCAAAGCGGCACGGAGAGCTGTTTCTGGGACGCTTTTGAAACAAACAAAAACATTGATTAGATTGGCAACGATCAGCACGGGTAAACTGAAGTGCTTTCTGTATGAGTTTAATAAGACAGCCTATATACACAACACAAATGTACAATTACAACATGAATCTATCTGCAAAAAATGATGAAATAATCGTCTAATAGCTGTGAGATGTGAAGCTGTGAGCTCATCAGAAACTCTCGTTGTGGATGTGCTTTAAAACCTAGTTTTAGTTTGTTTTGTGTGACGCATTAAATCTTTAAATACATTTTATGCTTCAATGCATCATGATAACATATTGGACTTGCGGTAGACTTTTCATCTACTGTATTAAAGTGAAAGTCATATTCTCTCTGCTAACCAATCAGACCTGCCAAACCATTCTACCATAACCAATCAGAAAGAAAACAGGTTTTCATAAATATATGTCTCTTCATAGACATAATAGACGATTTTTATACTGTAGAAACTTTATATTTGATCCCCAAACCAAACCGTCACAGAAAAGTAAAACACCATTCAGTATGTTTTGGTTAATGAAAACACACACAGCTGTTAATGAAACTATTGCAAAAACGAGTCTTTTGAACATTTCATCAAAAATGCATTTTCTGTCATAAAATATGAATATCTAAATGAGTTTTTGGTGGCTCCAGCAGTGATGTGTGTGTGTGTGTTTGTGTGTTCAGGAGCTGTGGGCCACAGACAAGAACAAAGTGCAGGACTTCATGTTCCACTACCTGAAAGATCCTCTACGAGAGATCGAACAGCCGTACTTTCATCAAGATGAGGTTACTTTCACATTCTCTCCATACAGATGTACAGTGGAGTTCATGCATTCGTGTGTTATTCTGCCGTCACACACATCACCTCCTGCTGTACTGCATTAACACTTACAGTGGTTTTTCTTTCTTTTTTTGTTTTGAGAAAAGCTTATAAATCACAGGGTACAGTTGTATTCATTCTACAGCACGAGTTATTTCTTTCTTTGAAGTCATTTGTTCACAATTGACTATGTTAACTGCATTTACTAAACCCAGTAATGAAGTTATTTATAAGATTGCAAATCTTGGAGTCCTTTTCCTCTGTATATTTCTCTGTATATTTCTCTGTATATTTCTATTTGATCAGAACCTGTATTATTGTTTTTAATATATGTTCCATGTTAATTGTTAACAAACAACCCTGCATTTAAAATATGATGTTTCTGAATCTATGTCAGATGCTTCAGACTACTTCAAGAAAATAAAGTAAATGTTTGTGTTTTTAAATGTTTAAAAAAAATTAATTTAGGTATTTTAAAAATAACATTAACATGAATATTTTTAAATATAATAAAAACAAAGATTTTTAAAAATATTTTTATTATATTTTATTATATTTATTATATATAATATTTTATTATGATACTGATACTATAGATTACTATAGATTAGTGTCATGATTAGATGTTCCTGGAGCTCAGCTGGTAGAGCATTGCGCTAGCAACACAAAGGTCACGGGTTCGACCCAGGCAACACGCATACTAAAGACATGTATAGGTTGAATATGCTGTAAGTCGATTTGGATAAAACATCTTTCAAATGCATGAATGAAAATATGAAATAAATAACAGGTTAACAAATGCACCCGATAACATGAACGGGATGATGATTTATAATATCTGCAGTTTTTAATCCAGTGTTTTCTGATGTTCTCTGTTTCACAGTTCCTGACGTATCTGTTCTCTAAGGAGAACACTATCTGGGAGCTTGATCAGTTACGCTCAGACGACATGAACAACCCGCTCTCTCACTACTGGATCTCCTCATCACACAACACGTATGACTTTATTTCTCGTTTTGACCATGTTTGATGTCATAAGCTGTTTGCTCCAAAAGCAAGTGGGGATTGATAGTGTTGTAGTCAAGACCACCTAAACCCAGACCAAGACGAGAACAAGACCTGAGTGTGTGGAGACCAAGACTTTTAGGGGCAGTTTACTTGACAGGGTTTAGATTCATCCAAGACTTTTGTTAAATTAGCACATTTAAGTCGTTTTTACAAACATGCCTTACAAAAACCATTTCTTGGATTTGTCTCGAGACAAAACAAGTCTGAGACCAAGACCTTCATTCAACAAATGCTCTTCATTACTACTGGACAACACGAGTCTGTGAATCTGTCAAACATTAGTCTCCAGAAATCATGCTATAGTTCTGTGTGATGTACAGACCCGCAGTGTGTTTGTGTGGTAATGCAGAGACAGGTCATAACCTGACGTGTGTGATGTATTTCTAGTTATCTGACAGGAGACCAGTTTTCCAGCGAGTCATCTCTGGAGGCGTATGCTCGCTGTCTGCGTATGGGCTGCAGATGCATCGAGTGTGAGTCTGTCACAACGTGATTTATGTCACACACACACACCACACATGCCGTGTCTAAAATATTTCAACTAAGGATGAGATTTAAGACTGCGGGATGATTTTGTTATGTGTTTTCAGTGGACTGTTGGGATGGTCCTGATGGGATGCCGGTCATTTATCACGGTCACACCCTCACCACCAAGATCAAGTTCAGCGATGTGCTCAACACCATCAAAGAACATGCCTTCGTCACATCCGAGTGAGTTGAGTCAAACTTCTCTCGCTTAACCCAAAATGACAGTCACCACTAAATAGTTTTGTGTCTGTTTGGTTTGTGTGTGTTTTCATACGGTTCAATGTAGAGAAACCATTTAACTGTGTGTGCGTATGTGTTTCCATACAGTTATCCCATCATTCTGTCCATTGAAGACCACTGCAGTATTGTCCAGCAGAGAAACATGGCCACCTCCTTTAAGAAAGTGTTTGGAGAGATGCTGTTGACCAAAGCCGTGGACATCTCAGCAGACGGCCTTCCCTCACCCAATCAGCTCAAGAGAAAGATCCTGATCAAGGTAAGAGTTTTTTCTGCAAGTGAAGCTTAACGATCGCGAATTCATCCGTTGATCAATGCGTTTGCCTGCGTTTAGCACAAGAAGTTAGCCGAAGGTAGCGCGTACGAGGAGGTCTCATCTTCAACGCCTTACTCGGAGAATGACATCAGCAACTCCATCAAGAACGGTATCTTGTACCTGGAGGACCCCATCAACCACGTGAGGACATGACCACACCTCATAGATCAAAATTGAGCAGATCACCTTATGACCATAACTTGCCACTTCAAATAATGCGTTTATCAATGATATTATTTACGATAATATGATAATATAAAAAAAGTATTTGTCATTGAATCATTCATTCAACATGTTGATTGCTCATTCATCCAGTAATTAATTAAGTGAAGGGTTTAATATTGCCTCATTGAATCATTCATTAAAACAGATTAAATTAAACATTGTAAACAAGTGCAGCAATTACAATTTGTCAGAACTTCTGATAAATGACACATCATATTTATTTGTTGTTCAGAATCATGATGGAATTGTGATCTTTATTTGAAACAAAAAATGTGACTTTCAAGAATCGTGCAGCTTGTATGTGAATGTGAGCGGCTCTTGTCTTCACAGGAGTGGTATCCTCACTTCTTTGTTCTGACCAGCAATAAGATCTATTATTCTGAAGAGACGTCCAGCGATCAAGGAAACGAAGATGAAGAGGAACACAGAGACGTGAGCAAATGCACCTGACAAGATTCACGTTAGGGTTGAAACTTTTGCTTCCGTTTCTGCAGTCTGAGCGAGTCAGTAATAGTTGCAGAAGGTCTAGCGCCAGTCTGGGCAGATTTCACAGAAAATGTAGTGAATGATGGGCACAGACTACAGTATTTTTTGCTTTAAGCTGTGAGGTTTAAATTGATCAGGATATTAAAACATTTGATTTTAGCATGCATACAGTGTCTACTCATGACCCATAATCACACATGACACATTAATAGAAAACCTCATATTTACACGTGAATCATACAACGAAGATGAGATGATCATTGTGTCCTGTCTGATTCTCTGTAGATCTGTAACGGTATGGACCAGCACGTGACGGAGAAGTGGTTTCATGGGAAACTGGGTGCAGGACGTGACGGGCGACAGATTGCCGAGCGTCTGCTGTCTGAGTACTGTTTAGAGACCGGAGCGCCCGACGGCTCCTTTCTTGTGCGGGAGAGCGAGACGTTTGTAGGGGATTATACGCTCTCTTTCTGGTAACGACACTTCACTTGACCTCGCCGACATAACTCGTGCTGATCTAATGGTGATACAAACGCGTACGGTTTTGTTTTGGTCAGGCGTTCGGGACGCGTTCAGCACTGCAGGATTCACTCTCGCCAAGAGGCCGGAAGCCCGAAGTTTTACCTGACGGATAACCTGGTGTTCGACACGCTGTTCGCTCTCATTACACATTATCAGCAGGTTCCTCTGCGCTGTAATGAGTTTGAGATGAAACTGACTGAGCCTGTGCCGCAGACCAACGCTCACGAGAGCAAAGAGTACGTCACTCGTCGCAAATGTATATATATCACTTCTGTATTTCTCAAGTGACCTAGAGAAAGATCTCTGTATTTTTGGAATGCTAAAGCCAGAAATCGTGCTCTCTCTCTCTTTGGAGTTGGTGTTTTCAGGTCATGTTGTGTTTTGTGCAGGTGGTACCACGCGTGTCTGTCCCGCAGTCAGGCTGAAAACATGCTGATGAGAGTCCCGCGTGACGGCGCTTTCCTCGTCCGCAAGAGAACTGAATTCAACTCCTTTGCCATTTCCTTCAGGTAAAAACCGTGCTGGTGTTTCTCTTCTCTCCGTTTCTCTCTGTTTCTCTGACTCTTGTGTTTTCGTGTTGTTTAGGGCGGAGGGGAAGATCAAACACTGTCGTGTGCAGCAGGAAGGACAGACGGTTGTTCTGGGCACATCTGAGTTTGACAGTTTAGTTGATTTAATAAGTTATTATGAGAAACATCCGCTGTATCGTAAGATGAAGCTCCGCTACCCCATCAATGAAGAAACGCTAGAGAAGATCGGCACCGCTGTGAGTAACACACAAACATCTACATGAGGTTTCAAGATCATCGCTCTGTTATTGTACACAAGTCTCTAGAATAGTCTAAATGATTTGATCAGGTTTAGCTCACCCCAGATGAATCTTCAAGGAACAATTAGCACTCAAATAGGAAAATTCCCTCATCATTTACTCACTCTCATGTTATTTCAGATGTATATGATTTCATTTCTTAAGCTAAACACAAAATATACATTTTATATGAAAATGCCGTCATGTTATCCTCTTAGGTGGAGTGTTTTAACATGACTGCTTGGCAGTGTTTTCAGCCGAGGCACGCTGGTTAATATGATAAACAATATCCATTAGTAGTACTCGGTTGTAGACTGTGATTTTGATTCTGAAGTTTTTGGTACTGAAACAAGTACAGAAATAATATCTTCAGCATTCTTTTTCAGTCTTCATATACAGACACACAGTTGTTTAAGTAGGATGTGGGGTGCTGGTGTGGTATTTGTCCCGCCCCTCCTGCACTGTGATTGGATTGTCAAGTTTCCCAAAGTTAAATGTTGGATAAAAACGGCAGCGCAGACGTCGAGGATAAATCCCATCAGCTGCTGATCTTTTAAAGTGTGGCGCTTCTGTTGCAAACCAATAAAAACGATGTTTTGTCTGAGTGGATGTGGAGTGAGAGATGATGTGTGTGTTTGATGAAGTGTTTTCTGTGTGCAGGAGCCAGATTACGGGTCTCTGTACGAGGGGCGTAACCCTGGATTCTATGTGGAAGCCAATCAGATGCCCACATTTAAGGTACATAGACCCGCATACAGCCATTCTTCTGTTTTAATAATGCTGTAGTGTAATTGTGTGTTGTGTTGTGTAAGCAGTGTACTGTACGAGCAATGTATGAGTATAAAGCCCAGCGAGATGATGAGCTGTCCTTCAGTAAGAACGCCATTATTCAGAACGTGGATAAACAGGAAGGAGGCTGGTGAGTCACATTATCACACAATACACATTCCAACACTGTGTCCTAACAAAACACAACGTGACACTGCAACATGTTATGAAAGGTATCTATTCCATGTTAAGAACCAGCCGTGACAGCGATACACGTGACGGTGGACTTGATTTTAGAAGTGGTTTCTATTTCTGTGACGGCTCATTCAATGAAAGTTCGGCACCTCGTGAATATTAATCATCAGATGTAGGCCGGGAAAGAGACTGAATGTACAAGTTTATTATCAGAAATGATATAAAAACAAGGAAAAAGTCTCATGTGGGAACTCATGAGGATGTATGTGATTTGTTGATTGATTGTAGCGTCACGTCTCTTCTTCACGTTCTGTGTACACGCTCACATTTGTTATAACTGAAATCATGTTGTGCTTTGTTAGGACATGGTGTCACACTGTGCCGATTCACACCTGATCTGAATTCATTTTTAAATCTGCTATTGAATAACGTTTCAACATAAAACTCACTGTTAATAAAGTGAAGTAGGTGGTGATGGACCACAGCTGTAGTGAACACATACTGATGAGAAACTCTATTAATCCTGTAAGGGAGAGATTTGACATCACGACAGAAGATCTCTGAATGAAATGGGTCATGCCTTAAGATTTTAATTTTTGTGTTAAACATCAAGCACCTTTCACACAAATCATGAGGTTCATTTCGAGTCCTGCACTGTTTGACCATAAATACTGCATCACATTTAATCTGCTACATGATGTAGACAAAACCATTTATTTTCTCATGCAACAAGCAAAAAACCATAAACATTAGTAAATATCATATGAACAATCTGCCCATGACCAAAGCTGCTAAAGGCTTTATGGATTTATACGTCAGTTGCAGCGCTACAACACTTATCACAACTCTTCAGACGAAGCCTGAACACAAATAATAACAGGACCGTGTGAAAGCAACATCAACATCTATCAGCCCAGTGGAAATAGTCTTGACTACAGGACTCTCATTCACCTGCACATGACACATGAATAATCAGATATTACTGCTTCACCTGTCTGGACTCATTGTGATTGTCTTGATGTTCCTGTCATGGAGATACACATGAGCTTCCAGACATACAACTATAAAACACAAAGATATTGATGATGATACTGAAACTTTGATGATGAAACTTATGATGATGGAAGATGTGTGACCTTGTTTGTGTTATTGAGGGTCAGACTGTTATTTTTATTTATTTGTTGTTCTTTGTTTATTTTGGACTCAGTTGATAGTGATGATGTGTTCTTCACACAGGTGGAAAGGAGACTGTGGTGGTAAAAAGCAGCTGTGGTTTCCTGCAAACTATGTGGAGGAGATCAGTCCTACAGCTGTAGAGCCCGACAGATCTGTGAGTCTCTGTGTGTGTGTGTGAGTCTCTGTGTGTGTGTGTGTGTGTGTGAGTCTGTGTGTGTGTGTGTGTCTGTGTCTCTGTGTGTGTGTGTGTGTGTGTGTGTGTGTGTGTGTGTGTGTGTGTGTCTGTGTGTGTGTGTGTGTGTGTGTGTGTGTGTCTGTCTCTGTGTGTGTGTGTGTGTGTGTGAGTCTCTGTGTGTGTGTGTGTGTGTGTGAGTCTCTGTGTGTGTGTGTGTGTGTGTGAGTCTGTGTGTGTGAGTCTGTGTGTGTGTGTGTCTGAGTCTCTGTGTGTGTGTGTGTGTGTGTGAGTCTCTGTGTGTGTGTGTGTGTGTGTGAGTCTCTGTGTGTGTGTGTGTGTGTGTGAGTCTCTGTGTGTGTGTGTGTGAGTCTCTGTGTGTGTGTGTGTGCGTGAGTCTCTGTGTGTGTGTGTGTGTGTGTGTGTGCGTGAGTCTCTGTGTGTGTGTGTTGTTAAGGCCCTTTCACACTGAACATGATAAAGTGATGTGAATGTGAGACATGATGACACACAGGATTAAAATCAATAGATCCCTATGAAGCTCTTTCACACTGATGATTCTCACTTTATTTATTTAGAGCACCAGAGCGGCTTTTATTCAAAAGACACGAATGCATGTCTCTCTCTCTCTCTCTCTCTCTCTCTCTCTCTCTCTCTCTCTCTCTCTCTCTCTGTCTCTCTCTCTCTCTCTCTCTCTCTCTCTCTCTCTCTGTCTCTCTCTGTCTCTCTCTGTCTCTCTCTGTCTCTCTCTCTCTCTCTCTCTCTCTCTCTCTCTCTCTCTCTCTCTCTCTCTCTCTCTCTCTCTCTCTCTCTCTCTCTCTCTCTCTCTCTCTCTCTCTCTCTCTCTCTCTCTCTCTCTCTCTCTCTCTCTCTCTCTCTCTCTCTCTCTCTCTCTCTCTCTCTCTCAGCAGGCCACAGAGAACAGTCCTCTGGGAGATCTCCTGAGAGGAAGTGTGGACGTGTCTTCCTGTCAGATAGGTGAGTGTCTTTCATATACACACAATAACTCAAACCCCTTTTCAAAGACACACAAACTAATCATGTTAAAGACATCAACAAAAACCATGTGCAACGTGATGTCATAAACAACAGCATTACAGTTTTTTACAATATGTTTAATTTGTTGTTTGCTAGCCAATAACAAAATCAAACACCTCAAAGTTTTAAACTACATAAAGTCAGCTGGATGAAAATGACTGAAATGTCAGATGGTTGTAAACCAGATTAAGCATTTCATTTTAGAAAACTGTGCGGTAAATTTATGCCAAAATGGAAAATAAAATGAAATCATGTTACAGTAACAGCACATCCTCCCTGTCAAATTGAAAAATAATATGCAGTTGGTGATTAGACATTTCATTTTCACTGACATCTGGAGGCAAGACTGTCAATATTAAAATAAAAAGACAAATGTGAAAGAGAAACTTCAAATATATTTTTTATAAAGGTTTTCATTAGTTTGTTCACGCAATAATAGTGACAATTCAAATTAAAATGTAAATTTAGCTTTTCATTAAATTTTCTTATTTCACAGTTTTAATTTTCAAAGCCAACTTGTATGCAAATGATATGTTAACTAGTGGGTGTGGTTTACTGGGGTGTAAGAAGAGTGTCTGAGTGCATCACATGATGACCATAACACTGTTACTGAAGACGACTGCTGCTCGAGAGCATCAGAAACAGACAAAACAAGGTCCAAACACCTACAAATACTCGTTCTAAAGCAGTCTCTCAGTCTTCCTCAGCAGCACTAACAATGATTTTACTCAGATGTTCAATAGTTGACATATATATTCATGAGATGATCTTGTCTGTTGTGCAGTTGTTAGACCTGAAGGGAAGGGCAGCAGACCGTTCGTCTTCTCTCTGGTTCCTGTAGCTTCACCTCGTGTCGGTCCGGTGCTGGACATCGCGGCCAGCTCACAGGACGAACTGAAGGACTGGGTGGTTAAGATACGAGAGGTCACCATGACGTCTGAAGCTAAGGTCAGCCGATCGCTCGTCTCCTCTCCAGGTCAAGCTGATGTTCATCTCTTACAAATGTGTGTAAATGTGATTTGTGTCTGTGATTTGTTTATCAGCTGGAGGAAGGTAAAATGATGGAAAGAAGAAAGAAGATCGCTTTAGAGCTGTCAGATCTGGTCATCTACTGTCGACCGGTTCCTTTTGATGAAGACAGTAAGACACCCGATGTCTTTGCTTCTTGTTTTTAATGAGCCGTAAATGCCGTGCGTCTCGTGACATCACAGTGAAACATGTTGTGAGAGATTGTAGTTACCTTCAGTAAGGACACAACGGGTTACTGTGAACATTTGAAACTTGTGTGACAGACACCGGACGTATGATCAGATCTCGTGAACGAGTCTGTGTGTGTTTCACCTGCTATATGAACATTGTTAAACAGAAAAGATTGAACAGTTTTTTCTTATAGTAATGTTACACTTTGTTAACCCAGTCTGTGTACACACATTCATGTTCAAACAACTTACAACAGTTCCATAATAGTTCTACTTTAATATTTATTATTGTACAGTTCACACAATTAAATGAAGATTGTTTTAGACACCACATATATTCACAATAGTTTGATGTCAGACTGACACATGAGGCTCAGTGTATCTACTTTAGTAACAAAGCGTCTGCGTGTCTGCTGCAGAGATCGGGACGGAGCGGGCCTGTTTCAGGGACATGTCGTCTTTTCCGGAGACCAAAGCGGAAAAATACGTGAACCGGATCAAAGGAAAGAAGTTTCTGCAGTATAACCGTCTGCAGCTGTCCCGCATCTATCCGCGCGGCCAGCGTCTGGACTCGTCGAACTACGACCCGTTACCCATGTGGCTGTGCGGCAGTCAGCTGGTGGCTCTGAACTTTCAGACGGCAGGTGAGATGGGGTTCAGAGCGCTTCAGTGACGCTCCCGTCACGAGCTTTATTCATCGGTTCTGTGTTCTTCTGCTCTCAGACAAGCCCATGCAGATGAACCAGGCGCTCTTCATGCTGAACGGCAGGAGCGGTTACGTGCTGCAGCCGCCCGTCATGAGAGATGACAACTTTGATCCTTTTGATAGACATTCTCTCAGAGGAGTGGAGCCAATCACATTGATCATAGAGGTAAAGACACGCCCCCTCCCACACCTGCTGCACCAATGCAATATAAGCTTAATAACCGTATCATCAAGTGTGATTTTTACAGTAACATCAAACACTAATAAAGGTTTACATTAATAGATCACCCGTAGTTTAATTTTTTAATGCATTAGTTCCATATCATGGTCATCAAACTTATTAAGCCAAATCCAATATGCCGTGTTATCATCTGGAAACACTAATGATCAAACGTTTTTCAATAGATCAAGTGCTTTAACAATGTAACACTGTTTCAAAGCAGCTTTACGGCAGAATAAACAGAATGACAAGCAGAGAAATATAAAAGCTCATTTAATAACTAATATCAGCTCAGCCTCCTAGTGACACTCCAACACGGCGACGGTGGACTGTTTTGACATGATGATGTATTAGCACTAGCACACATTTGTCATCATGACTTCATCATGTGTGTTTGATGACAGTGCCACCTGTTGGTCAAAAGATATGAACAATTTTATTGTTTAACTTAAAATCATCACGAGTGATGTTTAAAAATCACAGTTATATTAAACTCTTCTGGCCAGAAGAAATATATCATTTGCTATAAGAATGAGTAAATGAGATTTTGTGTGAACTGATCTCTTATAAGCATTTATTAACTCGTGTGTGTCTGTGTGTGTCTGTGTGTGTGTGTGTGTGTGTGTCTGTGTGTGTCTGTGTGTGTCTGTGTGTGTGTGTGTGTGTGTGTGTGTGTGTGCGCACAATTATTCTTAATTCTTTGATTCTTGGACTCAAACACACTCATGTTAATGCAGTTTGGCTTTTAAAAGATTAATTTTACATGTCTAATTTTAGATGAAGTATGCGTGTGTTAAAGGGTGTTAATGTGTTGTGTGTTTGAAGGTTTTAGGAGCTCGTCATTTGCCCAAACATGGCAGAGGAATAGTGTGTCCTCTCATTGAGATCGAGGTTTGTGGAGCAGAATATGACAACAGCAAACAAAGAACCGACTCTGAAGGTGAGATTCATCTGTTCAATATCTACCATTACAACCCTATAACACAAGCCTTCTTATAGCACATAACAACACCGTGTGAGGAAAAGACTGAAACACAAGTATTTGTTTCATGAAACCAAGCCAATGAGATTTGAAGGCTGTAATGATGACTTCTGTGAATGTGATTACATAAAACACACGTGCTTGTTGAGCTTTTGTTGTTTGGTAAAGAGTGATCTGCTTTGCTCTTACTAAAGCAATAAAGTCACAAACAAAACTCTGCAAAGATCAGTGTCAATCAGGATTTCATGTCTTACAGCGGACAACGGTCTGAACCCCACCTGGCCCAGGAAGCCCTTCCGGTTCACCGTCTGTAATCCTTCCTTCGCCTTCCTGCGTTTCGTGGTCTACGAGATCGACATGTTTAACGACCAGAACTTTCTAGCGCAGGCCACCTTCCCCATCAACTGTCTGAAAACAGGTACTGTTCCCGATAGTGAAGCAGACGCGAGGCTCGCTGTCACGCAGGGAATGACGCGCGGGCTGTTTGTGTCTGCAGGTTACCGTTCGGTTCCTCTGAAGAACAGCTACAGCGAAGATCTGGAGCTGGCGTCTCTGCTGGTGCACGTGGACGTCATCAGAGGAAGGGTGGGCTATGAGCTCATAGTATGTAGACATGCACTTCAGTAACACCATTTCATCCCTCCGTTCAGCGTGCTGCGTGCTAACGGCTGCTTCTTCTCGGCAGCACGAGAATGGCGAGATGTTGAGTCCGTTCTCCGCGGCGGGGGCCGTGCAGGTGGGCCGGGAGCGCGCGGGCGACACGGGTTCCGTTTCCTCCGCGTCCTCCATGTCTCCTCTGCCCTCGTCTCCGGGTCAGGCGCTGGGATACCGCGGGCGCGAGGGTTCGTTCGAGGCCCGATACCAGTCCCCGCTGGATGACTTCAGAGTGTCGCAGGAGGCGCTGCTGGACCACGAAAACAGAAGGTATGATATATCTGCCTGTAAACGAAGCACATTATTGTATATTATGATATAAGGAGGTATAGAAAGTGAATTATTTTGAACTGTAGTGGCATTCTTCAGCATCATCTGGAGTGATGAACAAGAATATAAACTACTCGCCTTTTGGCTTTAACCTGAAAACTGTCACTGCACATATTGATATATACACATGAAAATGCACTGTATCCCAACTACACATTTCTACATTTTAGATTAGTTAATGTTTTTTTGATTTTAGGTATTTAAAAAAATGTCAAGTATTTATTTTTGCGTCTTAGACCCTTCCATTATTGTCGTGATTAGATCAGAATTCAACTATGAAATGTTCAAGTGAATAGTGACGGTTAAAGTTTTAGACACGGGAATAAGAAATTATAGATAAATGCCCTTTTCTTTAATCAGTCTGTTGTTGATACAATGAACGATTAAGAGATTAAAGACTAATCCTTGAAATCTACTAAACACGCAGCAGAATTGTTAATGTCACTTACGTTCATTCTGACAGTCGAGTATAAAATTGAGTAAATATTTATAGTTATATGTGTAAATATCCATGTCAGTTTGTGTTGTACTGTCACCTGCTCATAAACAGCAGATTAAAGCAAAGGTGAAACATTTACTGCTCACACGGTAAAATCCATGTGATGTTTCTTTTTATTCACGTGTTGTTTCTTTACCCTTCCAGGATTCGCAGGGCTCGAGTCAGCGCAGACAACCGTGCCTGAACGGACCAGCTGACAGACGGACAGAAGAGACTCCGGGCCAGCCGCGAGGCTCCTTCAGGGCTGATGATGTCATAGACTGCCAGTGTTTTTGGACAGATCTCCTTCTCTGTGACTCTCAGGAGAAACCCGAAGAGCACACGGCCGGTAGAGGAGCCTTTGCTCCGTGACGGACACGAACGGTTATCTGCTTAGCTACAATCTGAACCTGCAGCGGACGGGACGGGAATGTTCTGATGCAGCAAACGACTCCAGGAGAAGAGTTTGGTGGATGATAAAAGGCCAGGGACTCTTTAAAACTGATCCCAGGTTAACATTTATTGAGTAATAATACTGTCTTTCTTTACTCCATCTCTCTGGCTTATACACGAGTATATAAACGTGTGCGTGCGCGTTCAGAAAGCATCTGCTCTCAAAGAGCCTCTCACTCCAGATCTTCAACTTCATGTTTTTATTATTTAAACTTTTGTTTTAAACTTTCAGCATGTTATCGTTTATGTTCTATATCCATATGTTTGTAACATAAGGGCTTGGCCTTTTAATTGCTTTTTCTCTTTTCCTCCGTCGGACTAAAATTTGACCTGTTCCAGGATTCACGTGTTTTTAGAGTGAGAGGAGGACGGCTAACACAAAAGAAAGTGAAATTCTGTTTTAAAATACAGTAATCGAGTGACCACAGAGCAATATCAAGCTCATTGTTTCGTGTCAGAATCAGCTCAGGTTCTGTTCATCAGCTGCGTTTTAGCTCATGCCAGCGTGTCTGTATGTGTATATGTAGTTTACCGAACACAAGTCGGACCGTCTCATTTCAAGATGCTTATGAAACATCTTTTTACTTTACTGTCCTGTTTTAGCACCGATGTTGTTACGACTCGGGGATCAAAAAGTTTTACATGATTTAGTACCATTATATGTCCGTGTGTAAAGAAAGCCAAAGGTGAACAGTATAAGGATGTATGTATGAAATTAGGACCAAATGAGTTTGGGATGTATTGTAGCTATGGGTGAAAGTAAATGCATCGCTTGGTACATTCGTAGCCATTTTCTTTAAATTAGTTCCTTGTTGCCAAGCAGTCGTTGTCATTTTGTGTTTTTTAGCTGGAATCAGTATTTAGAGTTCAAAACAAGTTCAAGGTCATATTTACTCAGAAAGATTTGATAACTTCGCCAATTTCGTGCAGTTCTTAATCCGTTATAAGAGTCTGGGATGTCACTAAACTACATATGTACACATGCCATCACATCAAGTTGTGACAAAATAATTGAAGCCAACAGTCACATAATGATGCTTTGTTGCTTTTGTTTTCATCACTTTCACTTTACCGGGCTCTCCGCTTGACCTTGGGATCCGGGTGTGTTTTATAAAGTGAGGTGATTGTGGCTGCGCTTTTGTTTTTGCCTCACGGCTGCTGGTGTCGACACTTGAACTACCACAGAGAGATCCAGGGACCATAATAACTTTCAATCTTTTGAAAGGAAAAGAGAACAGGCCAAACTCCTTTACAGGAGAGCGTTCAATCTGTGTACTTCCGTGCTGGTCTGTAAATGAACTTCTGCTTTTCCTGCATCATCTTTCATGTGCCTTGGTGTATGTATAGTTAAATACATCGATGAACGAGCCTCTGATGGACATTAATGCCTTTTCTACGCTTTCTTGCATTGATGTTTTGTTACCAAATGTTCTTATTTACAAACCAAGCCTTTTCTGTAACGTGCCTATGCTATATTGGAGAAAATATGTTTTAATTTTGCTTTTCATATGAAACATAATCAAGCCTGAGAATAAAGTACTTATTAAACAACAGAAGTGATTTTTTTTTGTCCTATGAATTTTGTCTCCTAATATTTGTAATTTGCTTTGGATAAAAGCATCAGCTAAATGCCTAAATGTAATGAATCCATGACCGCTGACTAAGGATTTACATCAAATGAGATTTGTCAAGTCTTGCCTATTGACTCTGTGTGTGTGTGTGTGTGTGTGTGTGTGTGTGTGTGTGTGTGTGTGTCCCCGTGTGTGTGTGTGTGTGTCCCCGTGTGTGTGTGTGTGTGTGTCCCGTGTGTGTGTGTCCATGTGTGTGTGTGTGTGTGTGTGTGTGTGTGTGTTGGGGCCGAGAGTTAAAAACGCTGCAATGTCCAGTGTTTTTAGAACAGCATCTACTGTTTTAGCGGCATGTTCACCATCCGGTGGATTCTGCGTCTGGCCTGTGCACTCCTGGTTTCAGGGTCCGTGTCCACAGGAGCATTCATTGCTGCGGCTGGTGTGTTTTCAACTGTTTGTCGCTTTTTTCAACATGAAGAGTTGGTTGATTTTTTGCATTAAAAAGGCGATGCCTTACTGATGATGAATCCAGCCTTTCTCAAGGCATGGAGGTAGATGGCATGCCGTGGATCAAACAAGATTTTCTTATCACAAACATTGTTAAATATTTCAATCCTGGCCAGATCATGGAACATGAAACTTAAATCTGTCACAGAGGTGGTTGGATTTATTCACGCATGTTAAAAATATTTCTTAAAATCTCTTTCTTTCACATTTGTATTTACATCATCATAATAGGCTGTATATTAATTTACTGTGTGAAAAGCAGTAGTTCTGTGTGAAATCAGAAACCAAAAAGACATGATCCTCGTTTCAGAACACCTCCCGAAGATTCCACTGCGAGATTGATAGTTGAATTGGGCTCCTTCCATCCAAGCGTCAAATCTTCAACGATTCGGGGTCACCCCAATGACCAGTTGTTTTTGCTTTTTAAATGACATTAATTTTGCATACATTTTGAAAACAATAGCTATATTAGAATCACAGAAGTCTATGCATTCACACGGGTGAGTTTTGACACTAATAGTCATGATTTTATTTTACTCTCAACGATGACATTTCAGACAAAGTCATTCTGCTTTACCTACAGCATACATCTAAACGTGTGAGGTGCAGGTCTGTCAGTCATACTTGAAGCATTACAAAAGGGCTCAATAAGAGCTGTGCAGCGTTTCATACCACTAGAAATCCCAATACCAATACAAATCACCCGCTTACATAGACACCAAAGCAAACTTCTTGAGAAATAACCGTTCAGGAAGTACTTGTTTATGGCATTACACTCTCAGAGTCCTCTCTGGTGTCTGTCCTGGGAAATAAAAAACAGCTGGTTTTGTGAAGGAGAGAATCCCAATTTAATCCCACCCGATGTCTTGGGCAGCGAGTCATTCCTGGGTCAAAATGTTTATTTTGGGGGTAAAACAAGTTTTTGAAAAGATGTTCTCCAGTGCTTCGGTATAAATTTCATCGGTCATAGCCAAAAATAAAAAACAAAGGCCACATGTGCTGTAATCCCATCGAGTGATATCCCTTTAGCACATCCATTCATGTGTCCATATGTCTTCAGTCGGACTCTGTGGATGAAACGCACACATATTATAAATTCATTTCTACAGCACTTTTAAACATTTTGCATTATTGCACAGCAGTTTTATATGCATACAAGATGTGCTAACAAAAGAAGAAAGATGTAATTATGAAAAGATCAATAAAACATGGAATACGTAGTATTTTATACAAATTAAATGTAAATCTGACTGTTCCACTCGTAGTGCTAGTAATTAAAATAATTTATTAAATGACATTATTCGTCAATTTCGTGTTGTATTTTGTGTGCAATTCACTGGGCAAAAAAAATCTGAGCGTGGAAGTGGAGCAGCAACAGAGAACAAACTGCTTGTGTCTGGGATTTCAAAGGCAGTTTCAAACAAGATGTGGTGAGCCGTAGAGCCACTACATGACTGGAGCTGTAGAAAGAAGTGTGGTGTGAAAGTCACTTCACTTCTTGGCCATATTTGCAACGGCTCTACAAGCGAAGCTAAAAATCACTGGTTGCTCCAGCTACTGCACAAAGGTTGCCATATGCTTCACAACAATCTCAGAGCCACTCCTCTAGTAGTGTAACAGAGAACTAACACATAGGGTTGTGACGGTGACTACATTTTCCCACTGGTTGTTAGACGTGTAAAAATACGGGCAATACCAGTGACACCGGGGATGGGCGCAGCTTGCTGTGAGGTGGTTGGATATGCAGCAGTTTACGTCGCATTTTACTATCACTTTTGAATTAGCGCAACTTGGGGACAGCAATTGCTTTTTTATTAAAACAGCAGCTACAAAACAGTAGGACATTCGCTTATATTTAACAGAACTTAATAGACCAAAAACAAAACAAAATAGACCATTTTACATGTCGCCTTGAAACCAAATCTTCAAATCGTATTGTCAGTTAGCTGGGCTATTTCTGTTACTGTATTACCATTTTCACATCACGCCTTTAAAACTCGTCTGGAGACATTCATGTTCTGAGCTGCACTTTTTAAAACCATTCCTTAGCGCTGCGTCTTGTGTTTTCTCGTGAAGTAAATCGCCCCTAACTCTCCTCACGTGATGAATGAAATTTCACTCCTGCTGCTGATCTTTGCTACGACACTTGTTCTGCTTACGCAGAATGAGCCGACGCGTAATTGTAGATTGGGCTCTAACTGACCTGAGTGATTTATTACTAAAATTATTTTTAAACGATGGTGGGGCGGTGCCACTGTGTGCAAGTGATGTAATCGATATGTGGGTGAACACCGCGTATCACCGGTGAAACAGACTATGGCAACAAGCCTACAAAACTAAATGTTAAAGAACTATTACAGAATGAAAAAATAACAATAACAATAAAACCACAAGTTTATAAACACAAGATTATTTCCCATAACCTGGGTGCCAATTTACCTATCCAAACAGAGCAAAGATGTGATTCTAGCAAATTACCTTGTTTAGTGGACACTTCATCTGTCGACCCTGGGGCTTTATCATTGGAGATTAGGCTACTTAGTGACTGCTCCACTTTCACATTTTCTTGCTCTGGATGCTGTGACGCTAGAGACGTTTCAGTTTGGCTCACTGGAGTCAATGATCCAGACTTGCTAATCTGCTCAACAAGCGACGCCTTACTCGCAAACCACCGTCGAATTGATTCCTCACCTAAGCCACTCGATTTGACAATCTCCTCCATTTTACTTTCATCCAGCTTTCCATGGACGTTAAGATGCTCCTTCAGCACACTAATGTTGGTTTTCTGGAAGTCTTCCTCATCTGCCATGGTCTGGTAACTCTCAAGCCACTTCAGCTGACCATTCTTCAAGACGTAACGGCAGTCTCCAAACCAACGTACCACCTCTGGTCGTGGTAGGCCCGTTTTTGCAATCAGGTCATTGTACTGGGGACTGCTCGGCCAGTGAGTGCGTGCAAAGACTTGCTTCAGCAGGTGGAGCTGTTCAGGTGTTTTCTTACCTCGGCAGGGTGAAGCCTGAGCAACAGTGGTCTGAGAGACTGATGGCGGCACTTTAGTAGTCTCGATGAGTTCACTTCCCTCTGGCTCATCTTTTCCATTAGATTCAGTAACTTTCAACATTTTGAGATTGATCTTGATAGGGTTAACTTTTGGCCCAGTACCAGCATCTTCCTTCTGTTTCTCCTCTTTGCCTTGTTGCTGTGTCTCCAAGGGGGAATCTTCAGCTTCCAGTGTCTCCTCGTTGCTTGTTTTCTCTTTTTTTTCACAGCCATCATCACCATCATCTTCCCTTTCGGCCCTCTCGGCTTCCTCTTTCCTTTTCTCTGCCGCCACCCTCCTCCGGCGCTCTGCAAACCAGCCGTGGATCTCACGTCGGGTCATCTTTGTTTCTGCCCTCAACCTGTCAACTTCCTCACTGCAAGGATCAGGGTCTTGCAAAAAACTGGCCTCTAAAGCCCGCACCTGGTGAGGTTCACGCTCTTTGTACCGTATAGCAGTAAAATCTGGCGAAGGAGGTCGTGGAGGACGTTTTGTGGGAGTCGGTGGGGATGTTGTCTGTAAGGGACTGATAGGTGACTGCGGGGGGGTTTTAGGCCTCTCAGGGGGTGTACTGTTATCTGACAGGTCTACAGCATCAAACAGAGAGACACTAGTACTAGCTGCTACGGTATGAGTGCCAACATTTGACTTTGAGCCCTTCAGATTACGGAAGTGGTACCGTCGATCACTGAACCATTTCCGTACCTCACGCACAGACAAACCTGTTAGGCTGATAAGCCGATCGACTTCTGCCTGATTGGGAAACTGGCTAATGAGGAAGCTCTCCTTTAAAGCAGCTAGCTGTTCCTGGGACTTCTTTGCTTTGTTCAAGCTGGAGTCCAGAAGGTTAACATTAGAGAAAATACGAGAGTTTGTGGATGCAGGACATGGGGAGTCTGATTTACTTGGTATCGTGCTATCTGTGGTAGTTGTAGATGTGATTTGAGTGGTACTGGCAGCTGCACTACTGTTCTTGCAGTTATTAGTGCTTTTAGTATCAGACTTGCCTTTATCCTCATTGGTACTTTTCACAATATTCCCATCGCTTTGAAGGGAAGTGTTATTGGTACCGGGTGCGTGGACCTTAATATTACTGTTGCTGTCTGACTTAGCAGTGCTGCTACCGTCAACACCAATTACACTTGCCTGGCTACTTAAGCTGCTGGTACTACTAATACTGCTTGAACTGCTGCCTGTACTAACATTACTGCTACTGCTGCAATTTCCACTGCTGCTACTACCGACAGTGCCTAAAACCATGCTGATTCCTTTATCGGCCACCAGGGCTGCAGCAGGTCTGGCCTGCATTGTAGGCTTTGCAGCAGCCTGAGGTTTAGGTGTTACAGCGAGTGTAACAGGGGCACTGCTGACCTGTATTCCATTAGTTAACATAGGCTGGGTGACAATCACTCCTCCCTGGCCTACCAGACTACCTTGTAAAATGTGAGGAATGCCAGTTGTGCCTAGAACTGTGATAGTCTGCTGGTGAGTGGTCTGGTGGGACGGGCGTTGCTGCTGGCCAGAGGAAGGTCCAGTTTGAATGATTGTATTGAACATCTTCCTGCGAGCATCTTCTATCTCCTCTGGAGACCAGCTGATTCCTTGTTTTAGTCTCTGTGCTGTAAACCAGATCTTGATCTGCTCCTCAGGGTACTTTGTGACAACTGTAAGGTAGCACAGCTCAGCCTTGGTTGGATAAGGGAACTTGCTAAAGGACGTCTTTAAGAAACTGCTGTTGTCCATGGATGCATTGTAGGTAGGAATGCTGCTAAGAGGAATCATTACCTTTGGAAGATTCTTGGTACTTGACGACGGCGACGAGGAGACGGTGACTGGAGCAGGGGACTGTTGGTTGACACTTCTGTTTTGCACAACAGACACAACTTGTGTAACAGCTGTTTTGAGCATGGGCAAAGCACCAGAACCATTAACGATCTGAATGGCTGACGCCAGGTCAACCCTGTTGGCTGCCCCATTCTGTACGATAGTGGGCACGTGGGTGACTGTAACAGCAGGAGTTTCGCTTTTCTCCACTGGTTTAGTAGTCGAGGAGGAAGAGTCATCAGTCGCAGGATGAGAAACGACAATCCTTTTGGGTTCCGATTTACCCTTCAGCATTTTCATGATCGGTGTCTTGGTGATGGAGATCTCTGTTTCTTTAAAGCTACTGCCTTCAAGGTCCTGCAATAAGGCTCTGTTCTACCGTGATCCTGTTTTCCTTCCTTTTGAGCTGAAGTGTGGTGGCTATTGTACTGGGATGTACACGGGCATTGTGCAGTGCTAAGCCCTCAAATTTTGCAGCCCTTACTCCACAATCCACACAAAGAAAACAAGGGTCAATGCGGAAATCTGGGTGCCCACTGTAGACATGATCAAGGAAAAGGTTCAGGTCCTGGGTCTCAAAGTTACAAGGCCTACAGGTGTAAGTTCCACTGTCCTTATGGATATCACCAGCTTCTTGGCCAGAACATTCCCCCAAACTGGGACTGCCTTTTTCACATGCCTCCACACTGAAGGAGAACCCAATGTCCTTGGATGAAGGAGATAGTCTTTCTCGTTCAAGGTTTTCCTGTAGATGCATGGTTTTTACAGGAATCATGCACGGAATGGTGGACTTTCTCTTGCTAGCCATGGCTCTTTATAATCAGCGTCCAGTAAGATGGCCAATTAATTATTGCTGTTATCCACTGCTATTGACACCCACTAACAAAGTGGTGACTGACATGATCATCAGTCCATCTTCAGAGTATTCTATGCCCCCAACTGCAATATACCTCAGTCTGGAGAACAACCTGTAAAGAACAAAAACAATGTAACTACACATGCTACAAATGACTATATAATGATAATGTCTATTGGACTTCAAGTAGACTCTTAATGTATCTTGACCATCAATGACTAGCTTGGAAATCAGCTGAAAGGCAAGAGAGGATCTTTCGCAGGACCTTTTACAGCCTCTTATTCTGCTTACAGAAAAATCACACCTGCATTCCCACTCTGAGAAAGCTAACAACCTTTGGAGTTAAGTGAATAACAAGTGCGAACCAAGTGCGTGATATGGCTTTTAAATATTCTGAATGCTTTAGTGCAGCTGTTCATTTACCATACACAATAAAAAAGCAACTTCACTGCTTTTGTGTCTCTAAAGGCTTACTAACAGCTGCCAAGGCCTAATAGAAATATAGGTTACTTCACTCAAATGCTCTAATTCTAGACTGCAGCAACTAAACACAGTTTTCCTCAAAAAGAACATAAGAGGACTGGGGCCACTATGAGTGCTCTATAACAAATATAACTAACAAAATAAAGAGCTGTTCAAATTTATTCCACAGGGTAAATGAAAGTTGAACTAATTTGAAATGAAAAGTGATTCATTTCATAAAATCATTAAAAAAAGTTTACTTTACTAAATAAGTAAACAACAATTGTCAAAGCAGACTTTAATTTTAAGTGCAACAACTGCCAACGGAATACGTCTATGAAATTATTTCTGTGATAATTGACACAATAATAAATAAAAGACACGATAATTCTTAACCAGAAAGTCTAGACTGTTGTTAAAGACATCGACAACAAACAATTACAGAACAAACCAAGATCAAATGCAAGATTCCATATAGAGAAAATCTCAACAACAAAGCAAAGGTGCAGTGCTTTTAAAATATCAAAGAAATCAACAGGATCGATCAGCACAAACACAAAGAATGGTCTGGTGATCTTAATAGGCCTGTTCATTATTTACCTTTTCGTGTCATATTCCTATAGGTTTTCATTATAACATACTAAATCTAAGCTAAGGTCTTTTCTTTAAACTGCATTACTTTGAATTTATGTACTTTTTGCCAGTTTATGAGCAGAAGGTGAAGTGTTGTTTAGTGGAGAAAAATTTTTTGTGTTGCAAAGAGTTTGTGCCGATAGGCAGGACCTTATATCCATCATGTGCTTCTAAGGATGGAGAAGGGATGCAGTGAAGAGACGGGTGGGGGGCTGAGTTGGCTCGAGGTGCAAGCGTGTGTACGTGAGGATGGGGAGAGGGGCGTTAACTTGCAGAAAGCAGTGAGGTGTTTCAGCGAGGGAATTTTTGCCTTGATACGAATCCCCCACCCCCATCACACACACCCTCATCCAACAATCACACAACCGTAACCCCCGTCTCCTCCTCCTCCTCACTGGCTCACTTCGGAATGTTCTAACATGAGCCGTTTAGCAAGTGGTCAACCTAAAAGGCTAGCTTACATTTGCATTGTGCGGCGCTTAAAAATGTTACGGATACAAAAGCCCAAAAATCCACAACTTATATGACAATTAATATATACCTTAACACAAGAATGTAACCAAACTTTTAAGGACTGGTAAGTGACAAATCCATCCTGGTCAAAGCACTTACCTTAAACTACAAAAACATCTGATTGAAATGATACGATTGAGCGATACACCATATAACGGCTAGATGAGTATTAATGTTAAAACTGTTTTAGGAGATTGAGATATAACGCAGAAGGTTTCTCAGCAAGACATAAATAATGGCCATCACATGTGCTGAAGAAACCACAGAAAAACTCAGCTTTAACCACAGAAACTGTTGTCTTTTTTGTTTTTAGATTTGCTTTGGCCGAAACACATGCAGTCCAATGTCAGTGTGCTACTAGCCTTCACCTCCCTTCCCCCATTCTCTCTCTCTTGCTCTCTCTCAACAAGTTCAGCATAGTCTGCAGGGAGACGGGTCGTCAACACCACTGGTGTGTTACTATTACCATGGCAACCCCCCACCACACAGAGAGGAGAGAGAGAGAGAGAGAGAGAGAGAGAGAGAGAGAGAGAGAGAGAGAGAGAGAGAGAGAGAGAGAGAGAGAGAGAGAGAGAGAGAGAGAGACAGAGAGAGAGAGAGAGAGAGAGACAGAGAGAGAGAGAGAGAGAGAGAGAGAGAGAGAGAGAGAGAGAGAGAGAGAGAGAGAGAGAGAGAGAGAGAGAGAGAGAGAGAGAGAGAGAGAGAGAGAGAGAGAGAGAGAGAGAGAGAGAGAGAGAGAGAGAGAGAGAGAGAGAGAGAGAGAGAGAGAGAGAGAGAGAGAGAGAGAGAGAGACAGAGAGAGAGAGAGACAGAGAGAGAGAGAGAGAGAGAGAGAGAGAGAGAGAGAGAGAGAGAGAGAGAGAGAGAGAGAGAGAGAGAGAGAGAGAGGTGGTCAGCTTGCAGTCAGCGCTGAGTTTCTGGCTCTCACTGGCTTGTTTTTTCCGGACGCTGCTGCTTTGAGTAAAGGCCCTGATCCGGTTTCTCTGTATTTCCTAGGTGTGCTGATTCTCAATCCCATGTCATATCCCCTCGTTCCAGAGTCACAAACGTACTGTTGGCAAGAACACACTTTAACAAATGTTGTTGTAGACTGGGACAACGTAACGCAAGAGAGACATTCAGTTTAAATCTACTTCCACTCGCTATACATTCTCAAAACGAGATCGGAAAGAAAACAAGAGTGACTCATTTGTGTAAGGCGTTTGGTATGTTACAATTGCTCAATTTAGTCCAAGTTGAAAACTCAACCACCATTGGTAAACCACTAGCACTTGCTTATTAGGAGTTAAAAAGTGCCATCCATCATTCGGCCTTTCCAAACGCAGTCTGCCGTGACCAGCACATAAGGTGTTAAAGCTCAGTTAAAAATGGAGGAGCAAGGAGAAAAAAAATGGCGGCACACGGCACACTCTGCTGTCCAACTTAAAATGGCTGACATGACAGTGTGTTACCCAGCAGCGAGACACTGCAATGCCAACTCCTGAGGACCAGAGCCGCTAAAACACACACGGAGTACAGGGACCCGCTGATGACCCGCTCCTGCTTTCAGACCGCTGCACACTCATCACCAGCCAAAGGAAACGTGTCCAGGTTTGGTTTGGGAATAGCAATAATCCCACCTGGATGCTGGGAGGAAGACAAGTGAAGTAACGAAAGGAACATAGTAACAAACCTTTGGCCATCATCTTACTTTGTTACATGTTGATTATGTTCAGGGTGTAGGCTTTTATTTTCTCCTACAACATAAGAATGATAAAGTATTGGTACACTGAAAAAACTTGGGAAATCCCAGCGTTATAGATCAGACATTACGAGTCAAAACTTGAAATATAAATTCTTACAGAATGTAGGCCTATTTATTACCAATATATTGAATCATCTATTTATATTGTACTAAAGCCCTGTTGATAGAGTCCAGACATCAGAAAAATCTATTAGTCTATACACGAGTTATCTATCATAGTCAACAAATGCTTTAAAAACTATATGAAAAACGTTTCATGGTAAGCTTGAAATCACAGTTGTCTTGACATTTCGCTACACAAAACCCTCCGTCAGATGAAGAGCTGACTTCAGTATTAATCACTTTCACACTGTAAAACTGATAATTACACTATTACGACACAACTCAAATCTGAATACAATCATAAACTAATAATAAAACTAGCTACCAAAACTGTTACATACAGTGAGACCAATGACTGATATAAATATACATACATGTACATGTCATTATGAATTGTACACATAACGTAACAACCACTTTACAGAGAAGTAGATTCTGGACCTGACAAATAATATTAACGTCAAAATCATTCAGTTGTCAGGTCTGCCTAATATAATGCTCTATGATTATTTACACAGCAACTGTTTACAAGTACTGAACATGTGAACTGACACATAAAACATAATGACCTATTTACCTCAATGACTAATAACTCAACCTGGGAATTAAACTCACATGCCACACACGTCTGATAACACGCGTGACGTCTCACTGATCAACTTCTTGTGATACTAATATTATAAAGTACAACAAATTGAGTACCATAACCCAAACACATCACTCGAGAGAGAGAGAGAGAGAGAGAGAGAGAGAGAGAGAGAGAGAGAGAGAGAGAGAGAGAGAGAGAGAGAGAGAGATAGAGAGAGAGAGAGAGAGAGAGAGAGAGACAGAGATATAGAGAGAGAGAGAGAGAGAGAGAGAGAGAGAGAGAGAGAGAGAGAGAGAGAGAGAGAGAGAGAGAGAGAGAGAGAGAGAGAGAGAGAGAGAGAGAGAGAGAGAGAGAGAGAGAGAGAGACAGAGAGAGAGAGAGAGAGAGAGAGAGAGAGAGAGAGAGAGAGACAGAGAGAGAGAGAGAGAGAGAGAGAGAGAGACAGAGAGAGAGAGAGAGAGAGAGAGACA
The DNA here is from genome assembly GCA_019155185.1 of Beaufortia kweichowensis. Taxonomy (NCBI): domain Eukaryota; kingdom Metazoa; phylum Chordata; class Actinopteri; order Cypriniformes; family Gastromyzontidae; genus Beaufortia; species Beaufortia kweichowensis. The sequence continues at coordinate 15,149,249 of CM032810.1, forward strand.
GAGAGAGAGAGACAGAGAGAGAGAGAGAGAGAGAGAGAGAGGAGAGAGAGAGAGAGAGAGAGAGAGAGAGAGAGAGAGAGAGAGAGAGAGAGAGAGAGAGAGAGAGGAGAGAGAGAGAGAGAGAGAGAGAGAGAGAGAGAGAGAGAGAGAGAGACAGAGAGAGAGAGAGAGAGAGAGAGAGAGAGAGAGAGAGAGAGAGAGAGAGAGAGAGAGAGAGAGAGAGAGAGAGAGAGAGAGAGAGAGAGAGAGAGAGAGAGAGAGAGAGAGAGAGAGAGCAGCAGCAGTCAGTTTAGTGTAACTGTTGTAATAATATTACAGTGTGACGTCGATGTGTAACAAAAAAGTCAAACACAAACTCACCCGCGCGCGCGAGCACGATCCCGTCAGAGACGCGCGTCCACACTCAGTAATGTGAGCGCGTGCTAATGAATGTAACACAAAGGCCTCGCGCTCTTGTTTATGTCAACTCGAGCTCAGTCTGTGCGCGTGCGTGTGTGCGTGTGTGTGTTCAACACAGACGGGCAAAGAAACTCACGCACTACGTCACCATCGGTGGTGTCATGTGACCCCACGCGTCACTGGGACGCGCTCTACTAAATAAACTAATACAAACTTTTACTTGTTTTTATTTTATTGGCTAAATTTCACATAAAAAAATACATGTTTCATAGTCTAGACACAAAAAGCTATTGAAATTTTACATGTATAGCCTTTAAAATATTTTTATAATAATGTTTAGACTTTCCTTAGGATTTTATATATTTTTGTATTGTAGTTGTATTCTTTTTGTTCTTTTAATAAAAAACTAATTACTCATATTAAAATAAAAATTAAAATATCATGCAGCTAATATCATAACAGGTAAATTGTTCATCTTTTATCAGCTTTTTAACAAAACACTTATTACCAATACTATTAATCTACTGCAAATGAGCATTTGAGCAGTGGAGTAAATGTAAAAAAGAGACCCCAGATGTTTTTCATGTTACATGTAATGATTACATTTTTAATAATAATAGGTTTGTCTTGTTGTCTGTGTGTTATACCTTTCAGGCACATTATGGCCAACATGACTTGAGTACAACCTGCAAATGACAAAACTCATTTGCTGAACTAACAAATTTATGTGGCTTTATTTTTTCATTTCAATATTTTCCTAAACTGGAAATATACAGATTTGACACAGATAAATGTCAGTGCACATATTGAACATACACATAGTTTGTTATGATTAAAACATTAAAGTGAATAGGGAAATAACAGGTGTTATGAGGAATGGTGACAGTTAACAGATTAATACAATTAACATACCAACAATCGAAACAGTCATGGCTTTCTTGACCTCATTTTTAGTTTAAAATCTTAATTGGGTTATTGTTATGTTCAGTTCACTTTAGTAGTAATGAGAGCAACATGTTATAATAAGGTGGTGGGTTGATTTGAAAGGGGCACTTGAATGATATAAACAATTATATAATAAGTATTATAAGTATAATTAGTATTATTATAATAAGTATTGGTCACCTGGCACAGCTGTGGTAAATCCACACAACATATATACAGCTGTTTAAATGATTTTCCCAGACAAAGCTTAAAGACATAATTAAAAGAAAAAGAAATATTCTGTCATCATTGATTTACCCATTGAAAGCATGCATGTGACATATCTTCAGGTTTCAGTTTCTGGTCTGAAGACACACACCTGTAATAACTCAGATCTACTCCTGCATTAGATCTACTCCTGCATTAGATCTACTCCTGCATTACATCTTGCATTACATCTACTCCTGCATTAGATCTACTCTTGCATTAGATCTACTCCTGCATTAGATCTACTCTTGCATTAGATCTACTCCTGCATTAGATCTACTCCTGCATTAGATCTACTCCTGCATTAGATCTACTCCTGCATTAGATCTACTCCTGCATTAGATCTACTCCTGCATTAGATCTACTCCTGCATTACATCTACTCCTGCATTACATCTACTCCTGCATTAGATCTACTCCTGCATTAGATCTACTCTTGCATTAGATCTACTCCTGCATTAGATCTACTCCTGCATTAGATCTATTGCATTAGATCTAGATCTACTGCATTAGATCTATTGCATTAGATCTACTCCTGCATTAGATCTACTCCTGCATTAGATCTACTCCTGCATTACATCTACTCTTGCATTAGATCTACTGCATTAGCTACTCCTGCATTAGATCTACTCCTGCATTGCATTAGATCTAGATACTCCTGCTACCTGCATTAGATCTACTCTTGCATTAGATCTACTCCTGCATTAGATCTACTCCTGCATTAGATCTACTCCTGCATTAGATCTACTCCTGCATTAGATCTACTCCTGCATTAGATCTAAACCCTACATGTCTCTAAAAGCAGCCTAATCTAGTTTGAGGAATTAGATGGAGTCATATAAAGTGCTCGTTCAATTGATTAAAAATGAATATAATCTTAGTAATAGCTTAAAGAAAAACAAACATAAACATACATACATCAGGTGTATTTATTTTAAAACACCATTCGTTGCAGTTGTCCTCGGCGACCTGTAGATGGCAGACAGCGATTAAACGCGACGTTGTCATGCGTTCTCATTGGCTGAGCGCGGAGACGTCGCATTTACTCATTGGTGGCGCTGGCAAGGTCATGACTCCTGTGCGCATGCGCAGTCTGACTCTCCTGAGCCGTGTCAATGTGGGGCGAATCTGACCGACTGCAGATCTCACAATCCACATCAAAGCGTTTATATATCACAGACCGAGAGTTTGATTGACTCCGACATGACGAGCAACACAAAAAGAAAAGATGAGCTGCACGTGTCGAACGGAGGAGTGAAGCTGTCGGCGTGGACTAAAGCCATCAGCTGTCGAGCAGTGTGGGAAGAGAAGGTCTGCTGACACACACACACACACACACACACAGTGTTGTGTATTACTGCATTATTTAGGCTATACAGTTCATCTCAAAGATTCATCATGTGAGCAATTCCATGCAAATGTCGAGCTTACCGTGAAAAACTAAAGGTTTTCATCATACTGATGGCTCAGATGCTGGTTTAAATCCTCATGAAAACTCTTTGCGTCTCATTCATAACACATGTGTATTTCGATTTTTATTTAAATGGATATCTCGTGTATAGACTGATATGTTTCTGATGGCTGTCTCTATCAACAGGACTTTAGTCCAATATATACACATGATTCAATATATTGATAATAAACACATTCTGTGAGGATTTATATTTGATTGATTTTAAGTTTTGACTGAAATGGTCAAATTCACAATGCTGGAATTGGCCAAATCATCTTGGCATTTAATATTTAGTTTAACTGTGTAATCTGTCTAGACAGGGCTGTACGGTTGATTCTTATTCCAGTATGTTTTACCCATTTATACCGGAAACAACTTAATAAAAAACTTCTGATAAAGTGACATGCTGTGTATGTTTTTATCTATTATATTATTTTTCCACTTCTCTACAGGATGAGTTTTTAGATGTTGTCTACTGGTTTCGTCAAATTATCGCCATCATATTGGGTGTAATATGGGGCGTTGTGCCGCTTAAAGGGTTTCTGGGTATAGCCATGTGAGTAGTCCAGTCCTCAGACTCAACTCATCATCTTATTGATCAGGAATGATGTTTGATCTCGTGTCTGTCTGTATTTCCCTCAGATTCTGTATCATCAACGCAGGAGTTCTGTATGTGTACTTCAGCAGTTTCCAGCAGGTAGATGAGGAGGAGTACGGAGGAACATGGGAGCTCACCAAAGAAGGCTTCATGACATCCTTTGCTTTGTTCCTGGTAAACACCTTAGAAATGTTATAAAGTGACCCAAGTAATATTTGTCTTTGGTCACTTTAATGCTGCAGGGCAATAGTAGAAATACATTGGATTTGTTGTTCTTTCCATCACATGGTACAGACATATTACGAGCGTATTTATGGCACAGTATTTATGGCATGCATAATTTGAATTTTTAACCTAATTGGTTGTAAATTTAGTGACGACTGCAGAAAAAACCCCATCAATGTCATGAAAATCATGTTATCTGGCTAAAAAAAAATAATTTCAGGACATTATTACAGGACATTTCACAAAAAAGAAAAAGAATCTGTCATAATTGTTTTACCCTCATGTGGTTTATAAACCTGTATGTGACTCTTTCTTCAGTGTAACATAACAGAAGATTTTTTGATGTCCTGCTGATTTTGGACTTTAGGAGAGTGCTCTTAATCTCAGCTCGTTACCTGGAGTCAGAAATCTTGCTGATTGATAGATCAAGTACTTATTTAACTCTTAAAATGCAAATCAATTTATACATTTTTTGAAATGCGTTTTTCTGGATTTTCGTTGTTATTCGGTCTCTCTACCATTAAAATGATAGATTGATCATTTCTTTGTCAGTGGGCAAACGTACAAAATCAGCACGGAATCAAATAATTTTTCCCCTCACTGTATCTCACCTCGTCAAAATATTTTCACAGTGAAATTTATAGAAAATATCTATTTTTAGTCAAAGTTCAGTAAGGTGGGCGAATCTCAGTACAACTTAACGTGTCCTTAAATGAGTAATAAAATGATTTGGGTAGATGGAGAAAGCATCACACTGTGTCTGTGACAGATCTTTACTGCTTACAGCAGCCTGTAGACATAAAGAATCACAGCTGTAGATTTAACTTTACACTGTAACTCTGTTGTCAGGTGGTTTGGATCATATTCTACACAGCATTACACTACGACTGAGGATCTGCAGCAAACCCATAGACCTAAAGAGAGAGACATTTTATTTCATGTTATAAAGGGCTGGAGTGAGCTCTGGTGTGGATGAGCCTGAAGACCGGGAGCACAGCGGATACATGTTAATAACCCAGAGGTGGTTGAATTTTAAGCTATTATTGTCCACTGCACTGCCATGGCTAATGGGTTAATACTGTTATTTCTGTTCGTGTTTTTTGCTTCATTTTGTTTGAATGCAGTTGTATCAAGTGTGATTTAACTTAATTTTATGGTTCATGATTAGCTTCCAAAACACATTGTCTTAATTTGTCATGACCAGTAAATCAAATAGCAGTGTGTGCTTTCTGTACAATTTCATTTGATCCAATCCACAATGTATTAAAGTATGCATTTCTTATGTTGATGATTTGATATAACTAACATACTCAGTATTTTATAGTGTATTCATGAAAATGCTAATGTTCTGTATGATTGTTTTGACCCATCAGATACAACTGAGGCTGTAGAGAGACTATTTTCTAGCTGAAATGTTTTGAAGAATAAAATAAAACTTGGGTATTGTTCACCCAAACTTTTTAAAGTTCTAATGAACTGCTGTTTTGGACTTTTAAAGTTGTGCTTTTTATGTTAAGCATTGGTTTGATTTATGACTTCTTGGCTTAATTTATTGCCTTATTAGTTAATTCTGAACCACATCTATTAAATAGCCCTACATTAGTTTTTTTGTTCATACCTGAATTATTTAACATTATTTAAAATCATGAATGCAGTCTATAGTAACTAATAATTAATAATAAATAAATGAAAGTGGGAACTGTCAGTCTGCGAATGCCTACTTTTCTAGATCCATTTCATTCACAGTAAAATAACAAAAGCTCTGTCCTCTTATTTCATTCAGAAATATGTAACTATACAGAAGTTGATTGTGAATGTCAGTTCAAGGGGCTTCAAGCTGATACATTTGGGAAGCGCTTACAGAAAGGGTTATCGTATGTTAATTATGATCAACTGTGTTAGTGTCCAAACTACTGTTAATGTGGCTATTATGAATCACAGTCACAGCGCCACCCACTAGCAGCAAGAAATGTATGGAGTGAAATCAGCATCAAAACCTCCCACAACAACACATAAAAACACTCACACATGTTAATTCACAAATGCACGCAAGAGATTTGCACGCCCGGACGGCAATCCGCCAGGAGAACCAAAATGCGTTGAAACTGCTTGACAGTGACATGCTAATGAAGCTGGACCCCTTTCACAGCTGACTGAATAGAGTGTATGTGCGTTTTGAAAGAGAGAAAAAAGATAAAATACTTCAAGAAAACAGTTTTTACCTTTTCTTCTTGCCACCTTTAGGCTATAACCAGTAGGCTGTAACTGTTAACTGTGACAATTCATCAAATAAAAAACTCAGTGGTTCTCATTGTGTGGGACGCACAGGTCATACAGGGCAGTGCGGAAGGTAAGTCAAAAAAGAAAAGCTTGTATTGCGTGCACAGGGAAATGTGATGCGCGGTGTAAAATGAGCTTGCAGGCTCTCCTTTGCTCACGTGTAGATATGTAATTTACCTGCGCGCAAGCATCAGCTTTGAGCTCGTTTCTTTTTGGCATTAATTTGCCGTCATAGAAAAGTCAGGAATCGACAGAACAGAAACTAAATGCGCGCGTCTTATCAAATACCTAGTCCTTTGAGATTTGGAACCGGTTCCCGATACCCAAACCTTCTCTTTGATTTTCTAGAAAAGATACTCCTGACCACAGGGCTTTTGATGCTGTCATCCTTCTGGTAGAGTGGGCTCTGACAGCAAGTGGACACAGCTGTGCAGAGGCATCATAAGCAAGTGAGATAGCCTCAACATTCCACCTCATAAGTGTCTGTTAAGATGCTGAAAGGCCTTGCTTAGGCGACGAGAAGCAAACAAAGAGCTGTTCCGACTTTCTTAGGGAAGCAGTCCTATGCACATATCGGGCATCCAGAGCCCGTACTGGACAGACCAAGGTCTGCCTTCTCTGATCTCAATCAGAAAAAGGAGGGGGGAAAATGCCTAAAGAGCAATAGGTCTAGGCACAATGGTAGGTACCTCAGGAACATAACCAGGCTCAGGGTACAAAAATGCTTTAACCATCCCTGGTACAAACTCTAGGCACATAGGGGAAACTGTCAGGGCATGAAGGTAAACAGGGAGGTGATGGCCAAGAGAAACGCTGTCTTAAGGGAGACATACTTCATTAGTGTGTTCAATGGGTTCAAAGGGAGCTCTGGAAATACCTTCCAGGACGATACATAAATATCATGTAGAAACCCTTGTATGGCACACGGGCATCAGCCTAAGTGTGCCACGCAGAAAACGCGAAACCAGCGGGTCTCTTCCAACAGACCGGCCATTGTTAAAGGCATGGTAGGCAGAGATGGCTGCCACATAGACCGTAATGGTGGAGGGTGGAATGGTGGAGTAGCAAATCTTTCTTGTAGGAACTATAGAAAGGGCAGTTAACTGGGTCAAGCTCATGTTCTCTACACTAAAAGGAGAACAGGGGGTGAAACACTGTGCCCCTGCTAGAGATAGAAGGTCTCTCCTCACAGGAACCTGCCAAGGGAGGCCATCGAGGAGTGAAACCAGATCTGAGAACCATACTCGGGATGGCCAGCATGGAGCCATTAATAGGAGAAGGAGGCATTTCAGAAATCCCAGGAGCAGATCGATTGGGGGAAAGGCGTATAGGCGTAGCCACGCCACGGCTGGACCATGGCATCCAGTCCCAGAGGGGCTGGTAAAGGTAGAACCCAGAGGGATGACATTGGCTGCAGCTGCCATAAGACCCAGGATCCCCTGGAAATGCCTGGCCGTGATCAACTGGCCCTCCTTGAGACCTCTCACAGACGACAGGATGGTGTGTACCCAAGCCGGAGACAGACGTGCCCGCATCATGGTAGAATCCCAGATCACATGAGAACTGTTCTCTGCTAGAGAAAGCATGCTTTTCTTGGCATTCAGTCTGAGCCCCAGAGACCTCATGTGAGAGAGAACAGCATCTCGAAGCTGAATCGATAAGCTCCAAACTGGGCAAAAGTCATACAAACCAATGATACTGCGGTCACAGTGGCTGTTGCTGACTATTTTTTTATTTAAATATAGCACCTGCAAACATAAACATATTTTGAATCAAATAATACAGCCTTTGTGAGCAGAAGAAACTTTTAAAACACGTAAAACTTCTGAGAAGTAGTTTAAATCAAACATTTTTCAAAATGTTGTGTTCTAACACAATCTCAAGGAAAACATTGAAAGGTCTGCTTTTTGTTTGAACCCACGCATTTTTCATGTGATCAAAAGTATTGGAACATGTGACTGACAGGTGTATTTTGTTGCCCAGGTGTGTCCTATCACAATCATTATTCAACCAATAATTAGCACTGAATGTCTACGCTCAGTTTCAGATTTGGGTTTTGCCTGTTTAAACTGCATTTATAGTTAAATGGTGTAACCAACATGAAAACCAGAGAGCTGTCTATGGGTGAAAAACAAGCGATTGTGAAGCTGAGAGAAGAAGGAAAATCAGTCTGAGCCATTGCACACACATTGGCCATAGCTATTTCAACCATTTTGAAAGTCCTAAAGAAGAAAGAAGCCACTGGTGTACTAAGTAACAGACATCGAACAGGAAGACCAAGGAAAACAGCTGCAGTTGATGACAGAAACATTGTGAGAGGTGTCAGGAAAGACCCTAAAACAACTGTAAGTGAGATCAGCAACAACCTCCAGAGGGCAGGAGTGAAGCTATCACAATCTACTGTTCACAGAAGACTTCATCATCACAAGTACAGAGGCTACACCAGAAGATGCAAACCACTCATTAGCAAGAAGAATAGGAAGGCCAGGTTGGAATTTGCCAAAAAATACAGAGATTCTTTTACAGAAAAATTCTAGGACAAGTTTTATGGACTGATGAGACAAAGATTAACCTTTACCAAAGTGACAGAAAGGCTAAAGTTTGGAGAAAGAAAGGATCTGCTCATGATCCCAAACATACTCATCTGTGAAACACAGTGGAGGTAATGTCATGGCTTGGGCTTGCATGGCTTCTTCTGGGACGGGCTCATTAATCTTCATTAATGATGTAACACATGATGGCAACAGCAAAATGAACTACAGAAACATTTCGTCTGCCAATTTAAAGAAAGATGCAACCAAACTTATTGGGAGATCCTTCATCATGCAGCAAGATAATGACCCAAAACACACTGCCAAAACAACAACAAAGTGGAAGGTTTTAGACTGGCCAAGTCAATCTCCAGACTTAAACCCTATAGAGCATGTCTTTAACCTGCTAAAGGCAGTTGTAGCCTAGTGGTTAGAGAGTTGGACTAGTCTTATTCACTTTAATCTATGTTAATTCTATCTGTTCCAATTATTTTGCTTGCATAAAAAATGGGTGGGTTCAAACAAAAGGTGATAAATCTAGATGTAAATACCTAGAAATAAAAGCTGGCATGTAAATCTCTATGTAATCTATATAATATGTCAATGATTACTAATATATAATTATTTTCATTGGTTTGAGTGTCTAATACATAACATTGACTGTAAACTATGTATTTTATGTATGGTAGTGGCATATTTTGAGTTGTGGTGTTTGGGCCTAGTTTAAAAAACACCTGTCAACCCTGGACAGTGGGGTGAAGATGATAAGGAAATCATGTTCTTTACAAAATAGCCAGAAGATGTCCGAGTATTGACAGAGCTCAACTACAGGGAACTAGCGAGCGGGAACTTCGTGCGGTTGATAATTGCTTAATAAATGCACAGAGAATTGGACATTTGTTATCTCTGGAGACATTTGGAAAGCTAGCAACAGGGCAATTTGAATACTCAATTTAGATATCTATAAGAGAATTAGTCAAAATATTAATTTCAGATATCTCTATTGAGATTTGTTCTAGTTAAAATAACATTTGCAGAATTAAATATAGTTCAAAAGTAATTCTAGATATCTTCAACAACAATTTCTGCCCAACAAAACACATTTTAGATGAAAAATACTTTCCAATGTAAGTAAACAGAATTATATGACTAGTCAAAAAAGCATTGAAGGTATTTTCAATGTATATCATTTTTACGCAGTAGATATATTTAATGTCAGAGAGTTTAATGATGAAGCCGCGCGCTATAGCAGCAGCAGCGCCATCTCGTGCTCGAGGGAGAGTGAACGCGCTGGTGACGTCATGACGTCAGTGTCGTAGTGCATCATGGCGGCGCCCCAGTCCACTGTGAAATTCTGGAAACCCGGTAAAATTCACATCAAACACACGCACGAGTTTGTGTAATGTGTGTGTTTTTCACGCGCGTGCGTGTATGTGTGTGTGTCACGATTTAAAATCCTTATGCTTTTACGATAGCAGACGCGTTTGAAGCTTTTGCGCGGCTATACTGCAGATATTATGACTTAAATAGCGAGGCGATGGTAAATCTTTGGTTACTGTAGTAAGAAGATGGTTGTGTGTGGATGTGATGTTTGACAGGCTCAGATGCTCCTGGTGTGTGTGAGGAGAGAGATCTGTCCACAGAGACCACCGGCTCTCCCATCATCTATAACCCCCACACAGCTCTCTCCATAGAGAAACAGAGACAGAGACTGCCTGTCTTTAAGGTACATCTCACCTGCTCATCCATCTCTGCTCAAATGCAATTCTGTTCTATTTGTAACCTTTACATCTTTATTCATATGTATTTATAAGACAAACTGGAATTGACATGATTTTACTACATTTGTTTTAAACCTCTTTACTTAAACTAAGTCTTCTGTCTGAAGATGTATCTGTTGTAGGCTAAATGATCAATATAAATATCATTTTGATGATAAACCTGCCAGTGTAATGATGGGTGTTGTGAAGGGTTGTCAGGGCATTTCTGGATGATCGTCTGATCGATGGAAGTCCACCAGGTGAAAATTCACTGATAAAGTCATATAAAATGGATAGATGCTAATGATCAATAGCTGTGGATTATTCATGATAAATCACGTGACCTACAGTTCATTTTGATGCACAGCACTTTATAATCTGAGGCTTATTGTTGTTACATAATAATAATAATATCCTGTTAACATAACTGAAGAAATGGAGCTGTCTATCCAAATAATTACATAAATCACAGTTTTTCACCTACATAAATATGAAAAAACCCTGATCATTAATAGAAATAACTGTTGTGTGCATTCATTAGACTTTACACAAAGCTGCCTTGTAAGTCATTTTACAGCATTATCACTGATTTAAAGTTCATAGCAATGCAGTTTGTCAACTCGTTTTTATTTTAATAGCACACCAGCATTGCAGAACTTTATGTTTTAATGTCTTCGTCAGATTCATGAATCTGTTCTAGACTTTCCACAGCTGTTCTGTGAAGTGCAGGTGGTGCAGAGGAAGCACAAGACCAGCTCAACTGCAAGAGCATACCCACAGAGACAACAGAAACCCTAACCCTAACCCTGCCCAATGCATACAGTAGATGTACATGCCTTTTATATAAACGCTATGGGTTTGTTCAAATCTCTTAACATGAGAAATCATCTTTGTTTGCAAGTATTGTTTTGTCTGACACTTTTATCCAGATGTGAGTGCGAGCAGAAGAAAGCAGGGTGCAGTGCCATGGCTAAATGAAACAGAATTGCGTTATAAAATGGTTTATTTGACAACTGTCAGAGTTTGTTGGTCTTCTTGTATCCAGCACAGAAACAATATCCTGTATCTGGTGGAAAGCTTTCAAACTGTGGTGATTGTTGGAGAAACAGGATCTGGGAAAAGCACACAGATTCCACAGGTCTGTCTAATGTCCTCAGCCAGTCAGACACATTTACGTACATTGGGATTTTCCCAGAATCCTTTGCTTATGTAATGTAAGATGTTTTATTCGGCTAGTATTTGTTGGAGGCTGGATGGGCGGCAGAAGGGAAAGTGATCGGTGTTACTCAACCTCGACGTGTGGCGGCTACATCCGTACGTACCGGCTCTTTTGATTTCTCTCTGAGATCTCAGATGTAATGCTGGTAAACATTGACCCGCGTGTGTTCGTGCAGGTGGCCGGTCGTGTAGCAGAAGAGCGAGGGGCATTTCTTGGCCATGAAGTGGGCTACACCATCAGGTTTGACGACTGCTCCGACCCCCATGCTACACGTATTAAAGTAAGCCGTGTGATTTTCTACACGCTGTCACACACTTTCATCTCTACAGGAGGTGTTTATTAATAAATAACACATTATTAGGCCATGTTGACTTTAACTGCATCAGCTCCAGCTTTTACATGTGAGCAAAACATTTACAAGATATTTTTCATGTATTATTTGTGGTATAAAGTGAAATGTCATTCATATGTGCTAAAAAAACCATTTTGTTTAGATGTGTCTTTCACGTCCTAAAATTGTAAATGATTGTGATGTGATCTGTTTGTCAGTTTCTGACAGATGGCATGTTGGTTCGAGAGATGATGTCTGACCCTCTGTTAAAGAAATACAGGTAAATACTGCTCAAATCTTTCATTTGTTATTCTTTTCTCTTGTCTTATTACATTTATCAAACATCAACTTTTTAAAATGCTCATATTATGTATTTTTACCTTTAGTTCACTTTAATAAATCACAGTGAATACACATACACGATTAATCAGTCAGTCTTAAACGAAACTTTTTTCATTGAATGACACTTGACAATGACTGTATGTTAGGCCACATTATATGAATATGAATATAACAGTCCTGTTACAATCCTATAGGCAATTATTTTTTACACCTAATAGTGCTAATGTGCATCTTTTTTCCACTTTTCTAAATGATTTTATCTCGTGTTTCCTATTATTTGTGCTCAGATGCATTTAAATACGTACAGCCGCTTTGCAACCTTGTGAAATTGTGTAAATCACTGCAGAAATAACATAACAGTTTGAAATGAATAATGTATAGTCTCGTGTCTGTTTGTGATGTCGTTTCGTCTCGTCTGTATGTGGGTAGTTGACAAATAAATACGTGACTGTGTCCTATGGTGTCACGGTCAAAACATGGGAAAAAAACTCATTTAAGATAAATCTTTCTCATTGGATTTGTAACTCCAGCAATAAATCTAAATCTCTCATGCTGTTTGTTTTTCTACATGTTTGCTGTCACGCCATATTTATTTGTCAACTGCCCATCTAACTGATGTTATGTTATAGTCAAACACTGCTGTTGTGTTTCTACAGTGTGTTAATGTTAGATGAAGCTCACGAGAGAACACTTTACACTGACATTGCTATTGGACTTCTGAAGAAGGTCAGAGGTCACATACACTTGAATATATTACCTGTGTGAGAGTGTATTTAAAGTGCATTGCCTGTTTTTAACAGTATTATTGTGTTTCCCGCACAGCTGCTGAGATGTAAGCATTTTCTCATCCTCGTGTTTTTCTTCTCATTGATTTCTTGCACAGATTCAGAAGAAGCGGAGAGACCTGCGTTTGATCGTAGCCTCGGCCACACTGGATGCAAAGGTACACGCGTGTTCAGACCTCTGAGAAACACACGAGACACGCTTATACTGAACTCTGTATTTCTACATTTCACTCAGGGGTTTTATTACGGTGTGCGCTCAGATGTTACCTATTGCTCTCACAAAGTGTCGTCGATAAAACACACCGATGTTTCACAGAAGTTTCGTTTATTCATAGTAAAATCATAGAAAATCATTTTTCCACATAGTAATGAAATGATTTGTCTTCATTCATACAGTCATGGTCAAAATTGTTGGCACCCCTGAAATATTTCCAGAAAATCAGGTATTTCTCAGTATTGCATTAACACATGTTTTGCTATAAACATGTTTATTCCCTTTGTGTGTATTGGAACAAAACAAAAAAAGGAGGTCACACAAAAAACTGTCACACAAAACTCCAAAAATGGGCTGGACAAAATTATTGCACCCTTTGCAAAATTGTGGATAAATAAGATTGTTTCAAGCATGTGATGCTTCTTTTAACTCATCTGGGCCAATATAAAAATCACACCTGAAAGCAGATAAAAGGAGAGAAGTTGACTTTGCATTGTGTGTCTGTGTGTGCCACACTAAACATGGACAACAGAAAGAGGAGAAGAGAACTGTCTGAGGACTTGAGAACCAAAATATCAACAATCTCAAGGTTACAAGTCCATCTCCAGAGATCTAGATGTTCCTTCGTCCACAGTGCACAACATTTTTAAGAAGTTTGCAACCCATGGCACTGTAGCTAATCTCCCTGGACGTGGACGGAAGAGAAAACAACGCAGGATAGTCCTGATGGTGGATAAGCAGCTCCAAACAAGTTCCAGAGAAATTCAAGCTGTCCTGCAGGCTCAGGGCGCATCAGTGTCAGCGCCAACTGTCCGTCAACATCTGAATGAAATAAAACGCTATGGCAGGAGACCCAGGAGGACCCGAGACATAAAAAAGCAAGACTGCAGTTTGAGTAAGCCAAAATCCTTCTGGGAAAACGTCTTGTGGACAGATGAGCTCAAGAAAGAGCTTTTTGATAAAGCACATCATTCTACTGGAATGAGGCCTACAAAGAAAAGAACACAGTACCTACAGTCAAATATGGTGGAGGTTCATAGATGTTTTGCTGCCTCTGGTAATCCTCAGATTTCATGATGCCTTGCACACAGTCAAGACACCCAGTGCCAAAGGATTTTGGGTCGCAACGTAGGGCCCAGTGTCAGAAAGCTGGGTTTGACACTGGGTCTTCCAGCAGGACAATGACCCCAAACATACTTCAAAAAGCACCCAGAAACGGATGGCAACAAAGCGCTGGAGAGTTCTGAAGTCCAGATCTAAATCCCACTGAACACCTGTGGAGAGATCTTAAAATAGCTGTTGGGAAAAGACGCCCTTCTGATATGAGAGACCTGGAGCAGTTCGCAAAGGATGAGAGGTTCAAAATTCCCAGTGAGAGGTGTAATTGATGGTTTCCAAAGGGTGTGCAACCAAATATTAAGTTAAGGGTGCCAATAATTTTGTCCAGCCCATTTTTGGAGAAATTATGTCAAATTTGCTTTTTTTTTGTTTTGTTCCAATACACACAAAGGGAATAAACAAAGGAAAACATGTGTAAATGCAATACTTTTCTGTGAGAAATACCTGATTTTCTGGAAATATTTCAGGGGTGCCAACAATTTTGGCCATGACTGTATGTTCATTAATCTCATGAATACAGAATTGTAAGTGATGTGTGTCTATTACGCTGCAGATGTCATCTGAACGTGACATTTTCAGTCGAAACTTGAAATATAAATTCTCACAGAATGTATTTATTATCAATATATTGAATTATGTGTTTATATTTTAGTCCAGACATCAGAATAACATCAGTTTACGCACGAGTTATCCATTTTAAAAATGAAAATATACATGTGTTATGTGACTAAAAAGAACACCCGTTTTTCACACAGGAAATATAAGTTTTCTGTGAATTAGAACACACAAACCTGAAGCAATAATACCCAACAAATCAAATAGTTCTTTTATTTTTATTTTCATGGGTTCATTTTTGAGGAATATGGACTGTTCTGAATGTGACAGACACTTAACCTGACTATAAGAAATCATGCTTTGATCATAAACAAATGCTTTAAAACATTTCATCGTAAGCTTGACACGAGTTTTCTAGCTTGTGATGATCTAATACAGTTATGCATCTGATAGAAGTTTCAAGATTTCTTCAATCTGAATGAGTCTGGAGACCCGAGCAAAGACACCTGTGGCATTCTGACCGTCGAGGGACGAACTTTCCCTGTGGATATATTCTACACGGTCAGGTGTGTGTTTTAGATTTATATACATTATATGCTCAGATTTAGTTTGACCGCTTTTAGATGTGATTACAACAACCTTATGCAGCGTCATAAGTTATTTCTTTTTTATTTAAACACATCACTGACTGAAACACACTAATAAGCATTCATCCATCTCTTCAGTATTTGCTTCTTTAACAGTTACAGTTATCCATTGGATTCTTTGTTTAAGTGATTTAAAGTGTGTGATGTCTGATGTTTTCTCTCTAGTCCTGTTCCAGACTATGTGAAGGCCACTGTGGAAACTGTGCTGAAGATTCACGAGACGGAGGATGATGGTGATGTGTTGGCGTTTCTCACAGGACAGGTATGTGTCGGTGTAAGAAATAATGATGAAGATGCTGAAGATCTCTCAGTGAAGAATATCTTTATTCCAACGTAACAGTGACAAAATACATATAGCACTTTGGGTTCAACGGAGTCAGAATGAACCCCAAACATCCTAAACTCAAACCTTTTATACAAATACATTGTACTACCTTTAATGTAAATGAAGTTGCTCCTATCGTAACATCCGTCATCTGTATGTTAATGAAGTCCTGTTTGTCTGAGATGGTTCTCTGTGTCTCATTCCCATTTTACAATTGGAGACCATTTGCTCAGGATGTGACCTAACACCATAACTGTTGACTCTCTTCATCTCTATGATAATGAAGCCATTTAGGGAAATGAACATGATCAAACATCTATTATGGGGTGGAATCTGGGTCGGGGCAGACTATAGATTCTTACAGTCGGTAACCTCACAGAAGATTGCCATATGACATGGATTTAGTCAGATCTTGCTAATATTTAAGCTGTACTGACTGTGAAAAACACACAAACTATTACCAGCTCTAAATGTGGTAAAACCATCTCATCATGTAGTGTGAATATAGGCCTACATTATGTGTACATTTATGCATTTGACCCATGACCTATTACAACGTGATGATGTGTTTGAATGGCAGGAGGAGGTAGAGAAGGTGGTGTCCATGCTTCAGGAACAGGCCAGAACTCTGTCACGTTACGGTATGAAGAAGCATCTGTGTGTGCTGCCCATGTACGCGGGTCTGCCGTATAAGGAGCAGATGCGAGTGTTTGAGAGGATGCCTCCTACTGTCAGAAAGGTCAAGTAAACACACTACTGCATGTCATTCCACAAGATGCTGAAAATAATCACGTTTAAAGTGTGTAAAATGAGTTTTGATAGCTGATAAGACGACTAAAAAGAAAAGTGTATGTACTGAGTTTCAACCTTATTCAATGAGATTCTATCTTTCAACTCTTTCAGGTGGTAGTTGCCACTAATATAGCAGAGACGTCCATCACCATTAATGGCGTAGTGTTTGTGATTGACTGTGCGTTTGTCAAACTGAGAGCGTATAATCCCCGAACGGCCATCGAGTCACTGATCGTGACGCCCATCTCTAAAGCTTCGTCCTGTCAGAGAGCCGGACGAGCCGGACGGAACCGCGCAGGAAAGTGTTTCCGTCTGTACACAGGTACCACCTCACTGTCCTCGTTACATCTAATGTTTCACATGTGGAAATGTGTTTCATGCTAAAACATACATTTGTCTTATTGGTTTCAGGGACCATCTGGTCTATTTGTAACATTTTTGGTAACACTTTAATTTTTAACACTTTCTTCCTTAGTCTTGTGTGTACCAAATGTCACCACCATTTAACCTTGTGGGGACATTTTTTTGGTCTTCATGAGGAGAACAGTTTATAAATCACATTAAATGATGTTAGGTTTAGGGGTAAAGTGAGGATTACTATAGACATTATGACTATAGAACATGTGTGTGTGTGTGTGTGTGTGTTGTGATAAATGGATGGATGAATTGTAAAGTCTCGCTCAGTGAATGCTGTATTTGACTAAACTAACTATGATCTCTGTGTCTCTCTCTTTTAGAGGAGGATTTTGAGAAGTTGCCGGAGTCGACAGTGCCAGAGATGCAGCGCTCTAATCTCGCTCCAGTCATTCTGCAGCTGAAAGCGCTCGGCATTGACAACGTCCTGCGATTCAGCTTCCTCTCTGTGAGCGTCACCCGCTGATTATAATCACGCTTCACTGTTTATCAAGTGTTTCCCTCGTGACAAAATGACTAAACTTTCTTCAGGAAATCACCAGTACACGTTTTGCTTGCTGTGTGTTTCTCTGATGAGCTGTGATGTGTGTTGTTGATGGGTTTCAGCCTCCTCCGGCTCAGTCCATGGTTCAAGCTCTGGAGCTGCTCTACGCTCTGGGAGGTAAAGAAGGACACCTCCGTTTCTTTCACCGTTTCATCAAGCGGATGATGTTTTCATAAGCTCTTTCCGTCACAGGTCTGGATCAGTACGGGCGTCTCGCCGAGCCGATGGGTGTGCGCATGGCCGAGTTTCCCCTCAGCCCGATGTTTGCCAAGATGCTGCTGGAATCAGGAAACTTTGGCTGTTCCAAAGAGATCGTCACCATAGCGGCCATGATGCAGATTCACAACATGTTTGTGGTGCCGCACAGTCAGAAAAAAGCAGCCGTAGGCGTTTCACTTTTCAACTCTTTTTTACTTTTGACTTTTATACTCAGTAGATGTTTGACACATCATCTCATGACACGCTGGTTTTGTGTGATGTTAGGCACGTGAGCACAGAAAGTTTGCCGTGGCTGAGGGAGATCATCTGACAATGCTGAATGTTTATGAGGCCTTCATAAAGGTAAGAGCTTTCTCAAAAGGTTTCCTTTTTTATTTTTCTGAACAATCATACAAACATATCAAACAAATAGGCCAAAATTATTTTGTCATGTAAAGCATAAAGCACTTTAGTCCATGTGTACACAACAGTGATGTAGTGAAAAATGGTTTCACTTACACACATCAAAACGATCCACGTTCACATGAATCCTGTTATGAGTAGCACAAACACACAGTCCTGTCGGTGTTGTTTACTTGTGCGCGTGCACAGACTGAACACCTAATACACTTGCACATGACATCACCGATTTTACAGATTTCTGATTTCATGTTTACACTGAAATAATAACGGCGGCTTTTTGAAAAACGTGCACTTTAAACCTGCATTCAAAAGTTTTAAGAACATCTAAAACACACAAAAGGTTTTACATTTTGTTGTTGAAAGCGTTGTCATGTAAAAAGACCCTTAGATGGTCAATCAAATGAAGCTTTCTGTAAATCTGTTGATGTGTCCTGCAGCATCAGAAGAGTTCTCAATGGTGTCAGGATCATTTTCTGAACTATAAGGGTCTTCTGCGTGCCATGACCGTACGGGAACAGCTGCGACGTCTGCTCGACAAGTTCAAGGTGCCTCGAACGTCCAGTGAGGGTCAGTTGTCGTTTTTTTTGTGTGTGTGTCGTACTGTCATATCAGATTGTTGTTTTGATGTTTTAATGTTATCATCATACTGACACACTGTCATATTGCTTTATTGTAGTGTCAGAACGGTTTGAGCAGGAATTGAGCTGTCGGTTCATCGGTTTGTGATGTTTTTCTCTGTTCTCCAGGTGATCCAGATGTGATTCTCAGATGTGTGGTGTCAGGTTTTTTTGCGAACGCAGCACGCTTGCATCACTCGGGCTCATACAGGTCTGTTCATTCAGCTCTTTTGCATGTATGAATATTCTTCTGTGAACGCTGTACAGTACAGTTTGTATTCTGA
The DNA here is from genome assembly GCA_019155185.1 of Beaufortia kweichowensis. Taxonomy (NCBI): domain Eukaryota; kingdom Metazoa; phylum Chordata; class Actinopteri; order Cypriniformes; family Gastromyzontidae; genus Beaufortia; species Beaufortia kweichowensis. The sequence continues at coordinate 15,168,494 of CM032810.1, forward strand.
GTTTTTGTGTGTCATTCACAGGACTCTACGAGATGACCGAGAGCTGTACATTCATCCTGATTCTGTGCTGTATGGAGAAAAGCCTCCCAAATGGTACATGACCCTTCACGCTATATATGTTTTATCAAAGAAAGCGCGGTGTTGATTTCTGAGCGCTGTCTATCTCAGGGTCGTCTTTAACGAGGTGATTCAGACCAGTAAATACTACATACGAGACGTGACGGCGGTGGAGTCCTCCTGGCTGGTGGAGCTTGCTCCTCACTTTTACAAACAGGCTAAGGTAAGACCTGTTCATCCTCCTGGAGCTGTTCTCAGGGTACATGTTTTCATCTAGACTTCTCCACTGACTGTATTGAAAACTTTTCCTCGTTTGGCATTCTGGCCTCATTTAAATCCAGTTTAAGCTGGTAACTAAAAGATGAGTCAGAATTATTATCTGTAGACCACAAACGCTGTTAATAGATGTTAAGGAAACCAGAACATCACGGGTCATTTTCATTGCAGATTGTGTTTCTAGTGTCTTACTGAACAAATCCTCTTTCCATCTCATTTCTCTTGCAGCATGGATCTCTGAACAGCAAACGGGCCAAAGTCTTCTGATGAATGAGAAACGGGCCGACTTTGAGCTGAAACTGTGGCTGTAATACGGGAGGAACACTGTGTTATTTCTCTATATGTAAATGTGTAATATATTTGTGCTCTCATGGTCATCTTTGTTGTTATTACTGTTTATTAGCTTTGTAGTGAAGGTGAAGAGCCATGGGAGCCGTTCTCTGACTGTTTCATTGTGAAACTGATGTGGAGATAATGATATTTTGATGGATATAGATGGACTGAATGTACAGTATAGGTTTACACCACTGCACGAACACTTAACCTCCATAATAACCATATTAATAGCCAATATTACAATAATAAGCTATTTTTTACAAATCCTTTCCAACCTTAATTGGAGAAATACTGTGTAGTTTAAACGTAGTGGCCTTTTTACCGTGATGTGCCAAATATAATAAAACCATAGAGCTTTTCCTGGCGTATATGGAATGTGCCATCAGCTGTACTTACACTGTAAGCATGTGATGAAAAAGTGCCATTTTTATATGAATGAGCCTCATAAAAATGAGCCGTGTTGTACACTGTGTAGTTCTTCATGTAGTTTCATTGAGGAAAGATGAGCCATGATTAGTTCTTTATGTACGGTGAGAGTAAATCATAGCACAGTGAATGATGTATGCCTCAGGGATGGCTTTACTTTATACAGAAAAACATCATAAAAAATGAGCGAGAAAACACAAAAACTCTAGCCGTGTTCCTGGACAGGAGGGTCGTGTCAATATAATGCTCCACCTATATTATTCTCTTTAAAAGTCGTTCAAATCTACGTCAAATATGAAATCTGCATTTTAAGGGTACTCACTTTCCAGACTTTATACATGAATGAATCATTAGCCTTCAGTAATATAGATTCACATTAGCTGCATATAAAACCAGTTGAAACGTTCTTGCATGTTCAGTTCAGTCTCTAAACATTGAAAATGACAATTCTAGAGGGATGTAATATATTTAGATGTAGAACATGTGCTATATGTGTGCAAATATAATCTTACCACATTCTCTTTCTGTCCAAATGTTTCATTCCAAAGGTCTGTACAGAATATAGTGAAATAAAGTCTTGTGTTCCTATGAAAATGATCCACAGTCTTCTATGTGCCTCTTAAATATCATCTAACCCTGAAACGTTAAGTTTAAGTTCATTTAATGTTAACGGTGAAACACAGAAAGTGTTATAGTATTGCTTTGTTGTGTTAATAAAACTCAAAACAATGAGACTTCAAACTTTCACCAGCAGGTGTCACTGCAGGTCTGAATGAAAACCTCTTTACATGACAAATCTGTCATCATGTGTAAACATTTCTATAGCCTTCTCTGTATGAATAAGATTAATAACTCATTGGTTATAGTTAATTATTTGAATTTGAGAGTAAATTGTTTATATAGATTTATATGATTAAATAACCAATCATATATAAAATATTAAAAAATATGAAATGTTTCATTCATAAGCAGTGTTTATACTGTACTCTGTATATAGACTGTGGGTTTTTAACTTGGGCAAATCTTTTTATTCTAACTGTAAAAATATCCTTGAAAAGTAAAAGAGAGATATTAAGAATTCTATAATTCTATAATTACAATAACCAATGTAACACAACATCACAATACAGAAAATAATGCCAACTTCTAATAATAAATAATGAATCATTTCTAATAATAAATAATGAATCATTTCTAATAATAAATAAAAACAACAATGCTCCATTATAACACAAACTATTATTAAATTATTACAATTATTGAGTTTCATGAAGAAAAGGGCATGCAGATTCACATGATGTAAAGAGATTTAAAAGAACTGTGTGAAAAAGACACGATTAATTTCTACTGATAAAAAAACTGTTATATTTATTATCTACAGTAAATGTGATGACAACTTTAAGAGTCCAACAAAAAAGCACAAGATCTGCAACACAGGAGAAGCTTTTTTCATGTGAAGACGTGAATAGACCAAATAACAACATCAGACAAACACACACATTTACACACATTACATTCTGTTATAAAGGATAATATGTGATAACTGTGTACAGATCATGTCAAAATAATCCTGTCTTAATAATAGTAAAGGTGAAGAATTTTATATAGACTGTCAAAAACTTTTGTTAATGTTTTTACATGAAGGTTTAGTTTATTAAGCTGATAAATACAAATTATGATGAAATATGAAACTATAAATAATCATATAAAACTATACTGTAACTATATATATTTACCTGCTAACAGCATTAATAACACTTTTGGAAACATGCTTGATAAATAATAATTACAGCCATATATAATTACACAATACTTATCAGATGTAAATAATAATGAATTAATGAATTAATGATAAAATAAATGTTATAGATGTAAAAGTAAACAGTGTCACTAATTATATAATCAAATTGATAATATTGTACATGATAAGAAATATAATAATTTTTTTAAACACGTGAAAG
>CM032810.1:15176549-15189221 GCA_019155185.1 Beaufortia kweichowensis
AGCTTCTTCATTACAGTAAGTGCTTTACTCTGTGATTTAATGGGTTCATTCAGCACCTCGCTCTCTTCTGAACATGCTTTATGACTGCTGTGACTTCACAAGATGTAAAACAGGCTCTTCTGTAAGATCAGAGAAACATGCGCTCCTTAAAATAAAGCTGTTACGAAAGGTTCTTCACAGCCACGCCATAGATGAACCATTTTTTGATTCCCACAATAAGGCTCTTAAAACGTTTCTGTCTTATCTTTTATGGTCTAAAGAACCCCTTTTCACTACAGATGAAGATTGTGTGGACATTCCACTTCATGAAATACTTCATTCTCTAAGATTAACCCAAATAAAAAAAGTTATTTGCTTTATCAGTTTATCACGAGTAAAGATTCACTCACTAGACGAACAAGCTTCTTTTAGTTCATCTCAAATGATAATGTGTGATATATGTCCCGCTCATCAGTGAAATTCTTCATTTGAACATGGTGTAGATGTGCTTTGGTCTCAGCTGTCTCTTTATAAATGAATATTTGGCTATAGTAAAGACCCGTGTTTCACCTGAATGTCTTCTCAGTTTGTGTCTATGACCAAACCCATATACCCACCACACTTTCAGATTCCAGTTTATCCTTTCAAAATATCCTGTTTGTCATTGTGATTTCATCAGATAGGACATGGAATAACACTTCTATCAGCCAATCAGATTGCAGAGTTAGATTTAGGATTAAGACTCGGTTAGGGGCTTGTGTATTCTCTGGTTTTAGGGTTTAGTTTGGGACATGTTTTCTTGACCATGAATGATCACTCTGACCCTTGTGTTTGCAAAGAAACTTGCTTGAGAATTTTATTTTGTGGTTTTACTCATTTTACTTGATGAAAAGAGCAACTTAAAAACATGCTTTTTGTTATAAATCATCTGTTGAAGTGTTGTTATGCGTTCTGTCAATGATCACAGGACAGTATTAGGACAAAATGACATGGAGAAAAGATCACGATGGTCTCTGGAACAATATGTTCTCACTTCTTTCGATCGTCCCACCGAAAAGTTAAAAACAAAACCCAGCAAGCAAATTCGTACGATAATCCCACACAGGATCAGATCAAGCAGAAAATGTGCAACGCTAAACATCTACATTAGGCAAGCCGTCAGCAGAAGAAACAGCTTTTTTACATTTCTTTATGCACAACTGTTGTGCAGTATATGCTTTCCAAGAGTTCTGTGTTTGCAAAAAAGGAGATGCGGACGGGTGGGGTGGCGCGAGGGGGTCGAATCCACCAGCTGGCCTGAGAAATTGAATATACAGCTTCATTCCACAGTTTTATTAAAAATGTTTACCGTGGCAAAAAATCCTGCTTGGGTTTTGGCTTTCTGCTAATGTGTCCTGACGATGATTATGATATCAGAAATCCAATAGAAAAATAATTAAGAAATGAAGGCGGGATCAATAAATGGCGCTGTGTTTGGGTGGTCAGTGGCTTTCTGTCGAGACCCTCGTCCCTAATGTCACATATGAAGTCGAGTCGCTCACAGCGATCTGCACTAAACTCTCCTCTGTGCATTCAATGCCGCGCTTTTCATTTGAGATTTTTGTCGACTGTTTCACACGGATCTGATTCCCGCTGATCGTGCTGCTCTGCTGGTGTTCGCACATTCTCTCTGATGTGTATTCACAATTCATTTCATTAACGTGATACTATTGAAACTGTTTTTATTTCATTTAATGAAGGTCATGTAATAGATTTGTCAGAAATAAGGCTTTTGGGAATAAACTTTGCTCATAACCTCTGTAGTGTTGATTGGTCTAATTTAGATGTGAATAGTAAGACTGATAAGTCTCAAATCTTTTCATAAAATAAAATAATATAAAAAAGAAAATCAATATTTTGTCAGGAGTTGTTTGTGGTCCTCCTCAGCGCTCCGCTTCACCTGTGATTGTGCTGCATTACGCTCTGGAGAAGGAGAGACCAGTGAACTCTTATTTGAATAAAGACTAAAGACACAGTACTGGATTTTGTGTTTTGTGCTTTCCAAATCAATCCTCTTTAATGAAGCATAATCAGGATAAAGTGTGAAGTGCTATTAAATGGAAAGTAATCCTAAAGCATGCAACACAATGACTGTCGTCATGACAGGTGTCTAAAACCCTCAGTCTGTCACATCTCTACAGGGCTTTGTTCAGGGCAAGACCCGGATATTCACAGACTCGCGGTCGGCAGCCGTCCTCGTCCCTGATCCTCTGAAATCTTGGCCCTCGACCCACCGGCCCGTGCGGAAGCGGGGCCCGTTTTCAGTGGACGGAGCCTTCGCGTCCGCGGCCGGCTATTTGTCCTTGTCTAATTACGGCAGCGGGCTGCTGCTCCCCGCATGCTGATGAGTAATGGAGCGGGCCGGCGGGGGGAGCGCTGGACGGGCCGGCACGGGGTGATTTGTGGGCCAGGCGCTCTGTCATCGCCTCGCGCCCATTTGTCTTGTTGAGTCCGGGGGAGGCAGAGGAGACGGGACGGGGGGTGGCACGGGGCGCTCCTGAGCAGAAAATAGTTTAGCATTACTTTCCATTTTACGGCACTTTACGCTGTCAGTGTTGGGCGGGGTGATTAAAATATTGATGGCTGCTCTTTAGTCTTTGGCAGTCGGTGTGTTGATCTGTTGATTTCAGATGGAGGACAGTGCTGCAGGGCTTCTTCTTTCAGAGCTGTCTGTCAAACAGATCTCAAGCGCCCTCATCACACTGCACTTGTGTACTTCTGCTCTCCACCACCAACTCATAACAGGGTTTTGAGTTGATTTGTTTTTTTATTTATTGGTGAAGAAGTGTAGAAGTTTTTGTGCTGCTTTAATAATTATGACTGCTCAAACAAACTATTTTATACACAAATCTTTATAGATATTTTTATATTCTCAGTTTCTCCTAAAAGTGATATCATTGAGATATTCATGTGATATTTCTTCATACGCTGTCATAACTCTAAACACCTCTTTAGAATGAGTTTGTCCAGGAGCTCATTCTCTAAAACTCTCATTGGGGGCATGTCTCTGTAACTCCTGTATTGATTTTCCAGACTTTTTCCTCTGCCGCCCTGCTGCTCTCCTCTGTTTTTTTCCAAGTAAATAAACACCAGATTTGTCATGTGCATGTCGGTGGAGAGGGATACAGGGGCTACTAGGCCCGGGTCAGGTTCGGGTCAGAAATGATTCATACTACCATCTTATGGGTGTAGAGCTGGAGTCTCAGCCTGTGGCACTCCTCTCCTGACCCCGACTCCCGGAGCCGCTCCGGTGCTAAATCACCTCCTGTCAGTCGGGTTACGGAACAATGCGGCCCATCGCCTCCGCCGGCTGCCGTCTCCTCTGCTGTTAGAGCAGAACGCGCGGCTCGGGCTGGCTCTGCGCCCTGTACTCCTGGGACGGCTTCTAGGGTAAAGCTTTTGGGGAAGGAGCATTCCAGAGCATCCCGGACCGGGACGTGACATGACTGGGACTAACCGAGTCATCCAAGAGTCACCATTGTTCAGCATGTTGAGAGGTTGGGAACATTAGCTGTGATGTTGTGATGATTTATTCATTCATCTGCAGCTTTAGGTTAACCATAGAAATAAAACTATGCACCACCATTTCCATCTTTAATCTGGATCTTTCTCAACGTCACACCTTAGCAACTCGAGTTTCCCGCTGATGACTTCACACGGTTGTTTACGTGCATGAACTTGAGGCTGGTGAGACTGAAAACAGAATGTTATCTTTATTGTTATCCTTTAGTCAATTTTCAGCAGAGCAGAAGCTGGTGATCTCTGACAGGGTCTGTTACTGCTTCCTGTATTCCAGCTTTTTTGGAGCAGTTGTTTTTCAGAGTTGGCTTTGAAAGCCCAATCTATCATGTCTACTCAGCAGCAGGCAGATCAATATGTCAGAACCCAAACACCACCAACATGCTGTTATGATAATGTTGGCGGTGATCATGTTACAGTGAGGTGAACAGAGAATCGAACCCGAGCTGTCAAAAGAGCTGACGAAACACATGAATCTTCACATGAGTCTCTTTCTGTCACTCCTTTATTCCTTCATGTGAGTGAAATAAAACATTTACTGCAATAAACATGCACAAACATACTCACTCCAAACTTTTGCATATCCCACAATGGTTTACTGATTATTCACTCATGTAAAATCAAACTTTTAGACCTTCTAAAAAACTAAGTTTTTGTGTAAAGCATTCATTACTTTGCACAAAAAACATCCTTTTAACTTTTCCCTCACTAAATGTTCATATTAAATTAACCGGTAACGCTTTAGATTACAGCCCGCAAAGTACTGCGTAATTCCACAGAATTTACAGCGTACCTATTTGTAACAATAATGTACTTCTACAGTATGTACACTACAGGAATAAGTTAGGAACAATATGAAACATCTGTGGAATAAAGGGGTAAGAATCAGAAAAATGAAAACATATTTACACAGTAAGTATTTTATAACTAAGGAGTACCTATTTTAGTATTATGTGCTATGTATGATTTACTTTTCTGGGCAACAATCTTATGTGTGCGAGAAAGTTATAACAAGAACATGCACTGTGCATATTTTTGTATGAACAATGTAGGTTTTCCCCAATATTAACCCGATTCAGAGAGATAAAGGAACTGACGATGCAGAGCTCATGCTGAGCATGAAACATTGAGTGTGACGGACCGTTAGAAACACCTGGGCTAAAACAAATCGGAAGTGATCATCCCTATGCCCTGCAAAGTGCAGAGCCCTTGATGTGTGATCTCTATAGAGAATCGCAATTGTGTTCAAGTTGAGGTTTATTTGTATATCACTTTAACACTGTTTCAAAGCAGCTTTACAGCAAAATAAACACAATGACAAGCAGGGAAATATAAAAGCTCATTTAATAACTAATATCTAATATCAGCTCAGTCTCCTAGTGAAACTCCAACACTGAACCCAAACTCCATTAATGAATCTATATATATATATATATATGGAGAAAAACCCTTGAGAGAACCCAAACTCCATTAATGAATGTATATATATATATATATGGAGAAAAACCCTTGAGAGAACTCAGACTCCATTAATGAATGTATATATATATATATATATGGAGACTCACTTAGAGGGTCATTTCTCCTCTGACGCGTCACAGCTGCAGTCAGTAGTTTAATAAAAACTATTTGATTTTAAAGAGAAGATAAAATTTGGGTGATATGTTCATATTTTCTTGTTCTGGTAAGAACTTTCGCAGGTGCATTCTGAACTAATTGTAGTTGGTTTATTAAAGATGCTGGACAACCAGCTAATAAAGCATTACTGTTGTCCAGTCTTGAGGTAATAAACGCATGAACTAGCTTTTCAGCGTCAGAAATGGACAACATATTCCTTAATTTGGCGATGTTTCTAATATGGAAGAAGGCAAATTAAGGTCTAATAACTTTTGTGTGGAAGTTTTTGGTCCAATGAGTAGTATCTCCTACTCTTTACTGAATTTAACAGAAGAAAACAACTGGTCATCCAGTCTGTAATACAATCTGTTAATTTAGATACTTTTGACATTTCACCTGGTTTTGATGAAATATAAAGCTGAGTGTCATTGGCATAACAATGAAAACTAACCCCATGTTTTCTGATAATTTTGCCAGCATATAGAGTGAGAACAGCAGGGGGCCTAGCACCGATCCTTGTGGCACTCTGTACTTTACTGCTGTTAGTCTGGATGACTCTTCATTTGAGTAAATTAACTGGCACCAATCAGACAGGTATGATTTAAACCATCTTAACGTTGGGCCCTGAATGCCAATGTGATTCTGCAACCAATTCTGCAACCAATCTAATAAAATATTGTGATCTAATGTGTCAAATGCAGCACTAAGATCAAGTACTGTAACACAGTCTTCAGAATTGAAGATTTCTGTCTAAAAGATCTAGTTTTGGCTTTTTAATGAGGGGCTTAATAACTGCCATTTTAAAAGGTATTGGGACATGACCTAATGATAAAAAAAGGTACAGGTACAGGTAGCAACATTTTTAGCAGTTTAGTGGGAATAGGGTCTAATAATTGTTGATTTAGATGCTGAGATGAGTTTGCTTAGTTCTTCATGTCCTATATTCGTAAAAAACTGTAATTTATTTTGAGAGGTGATAATTGTAGCTGAATCATAATAAATTTGGTGGGCTTACATGTGTAATTCTATTTGTGATACCGTGAAAGAAATTCATAAAAACGTTGCAGCTAAATTGAGATGGAATGTTGAGATCAGGCGATGTCTGATTGTTTGTTAATCTAGAAACTGTATTAAATAAAAACCTTGGGTTGTTTTCTATAATTAGCCCTGGCAGATTTTGGAGCCTGTCTATATCTGAACATACTATCTTTCCAAGCAATATTGAATACCTCTAAGTGAGATTTTTTCCATTTGCGTTCAAGTTTGCGGTTTTCTTTTTTGAGAGATTGTATTACTAATTATACCATGGGGCAGCATTTTTTTATTTCCTGTCAATCATGTGAATTTTGGCCATTGACAATGCACTGTCACTTCAATTGAACAGGAGCAGGGCAGCCGAAATGATCGCGGCACTGCTGCTTACGTGCACAGTGTGAAAGCTCTCATCTGTTAACATGGGCGGCGAAAAAATTATGCGCTGCTTACGCCTGTAGTGTGAAACCGGCGTGAGGGAGGGCATCCTTTACTGTGTGAAACGCTACGATATTCAATCGCTTGTAGAATAAATACACTGCACGGAGGAGTTGAGCTGTAAGTTAGGCGAGCAGGTTGAGCACGCTGGAGAAAGTCATCAGCTTCGTTAAAATGTGACCCATCAGATTTTGGTTGATGAAACAGTTGATGATACCACAGTCATATGAAGGATATGATAAAGAAACTTTTCACTGAAGTCTATTTATATCCTTGTATTTATATCTTAGAATTGAACTTAAATCAAGTTTAAAATGGTAAAGTGTTGTAAATCTGTTTGAAATGAATGATTTTAATTATTTTTAAAGGGTCATGGATACCAGATTGTGTTCATTTATTGTACATACCCCCGTAACTACATAGAACACAGTACTGTATATCTCTTAAAAGTTTGATTAAAAGAGATAACTAAAGTAATGAGGCTGAAGTCATTATTTTCAGTGAAACACAATCCGAGTTCTATATTATAGTTTGGATATACCCATCAGCTTCACTCATCGCACAATTACACAAACTCATTTTAATGTGTACCGATCAAATCCAAAGCAGGATGGAAATAACGTTACGGAAGAATAACTGGATAAAAATATGATGATATAAATGATGCCGTCCACCGTAGGAAACAATGCTTTTAAGCAGGCCAGTCGCAATAGGTTATTTTTATAATGGCCTTGCTTTTAAGTAGACCTCAATGTAATTTCATGAAGGTTTCATCAGCCTGGCCAAGCTGTTTGTTGTTAATCTGATATATTTCTACTAAACACCTGCTGCATGTACCTCAGACGGCGAGCCGGTCCGGGAGATGAATTTCACTTAATGCGTGCATTTAAACCCAGCAAAACAATCACGCTGGCCGCAACCAAGCCAGCGGCGGTCAAGCGAGTGGCGCTAGGCCGGTCTCCCGGGCTCGGCTCCGTCTCCTCGGCCTATGTCAACAGCCGTTTAACCCGGTAGACTGGAACCCGATCCACCCCGGGCCTCCAGCTCATTAAGCTGATATCCGTCCGTGCGTTCCGCGAGAGTGTGGATCCGGTTACAGCGCTAATGTTATTTCACCGCTAACATCGAAGCCAGCGGATGTTAGCGTGTTGGACAAACAGCCTGTGCTATTTTCTCTAATAGCCAGCGGTGGTGATGTGTCTATGTGCGTGAAAGGGGAGGGAGGGGGTATTATTATTTGAGTTTACAGGATGCAATTTTCTTTAATATAAATGTCCTAATGTAATTTAGCTTTAGCTCCCAGCACTTGCCGACTCTTCGGTTCTGCTGACTATCTGCTTTGGCAATTTCCACGCACGAGTGGCTCTCTGGGAGTGCATTATGCATCACTCACACTTGCTTAAAGATTAGCCGTGTACTGGAAAGGCATTACGCAAACAAGGAAAATGCCTTTGATTAAAATATCTTTGATCTTTTTATTGATTAAAAGGCAGAGTTTGGTAATGGAGCGTGTCTGCCGGCTCCTCCTGCTGCTTTCATTAGACTCATCTCCGCTAGGATTTTCTGTGTCCTCCAGACAATCCGGTTCAAAAAGTCTTACTTCAAAACGAAATGATACATGTTTTGTTAATATTGTTATGTTGTATAGAGTATGTAAGTAATAATATAACTCTTAACATGCTGTATTCAGATGTTCAGGCCACATCTGTATTTACATGTAGACATGTGTTGTGTGATTCTCTCACAGGTGTTCTGAGTACTGGAGCCGTGTAGCTGCTTCTCTCATGCTGTTTGTCACGACACTTCCTGTCATGTGGAATCATGTGACCTGTACAGAAACAGCAACTGTCAAGTGTTTTTGTTATACAGTAAGAGCTTTTCAATCATTTTGTTCCACTTTTTGAAACAGTATTTAAAGAGAACTGACAGATCAAGATACTGAATCAGATGCTGGCTAGTCCAACTCACTGGTCCATTTCATACAAAATAAAAACTCCCCCAAAATCTTACAAACAATCCAACTGAAGTTGGATCAAGGGCTGGAGGAATTGAACCCCACACACATTCACACAATAAATCAATCAGAACCTTAATGTTTGTTTTAATCCACTTTATACATTTCTCTTTCACTGACTTCAAAAAACATTCAACATAAATATTCTCTGGTCCAGATCAGACACATGAAACAAGAGTTTACCCCAAATGAAACAGTCTGTCTTTATTTACTTTTGCTCTATTTATGTTTTATAATTGTGTTACACATGAACACTGACACACTGTACGGTTGAGATAAATCAGGTGTTATTATCCTGATATTTCAGCACGGTTTAGTTGTACAACATGAGCAGAACACAAGCAATACACAACAACTGTAACAAGCTGTTTTTGTAACATCCTTTAAGAATTTTAAGAGTTAAAGGATTTATTGAATTAGAAGATTTTAATGAATTTATATGCTGTTTTATGAAAAATATACCGCTTTCTTTGTCTGTAAGTGCTGTTTGTATTTTGTGAAATGTTTTAGTGTGACAGGATCATTCAGCCCTGTGTTCTGTGTTGAGACAGATTTGTTCTTGTGTCAGGATCTAAGCCAATAAACGTTCTGTGTCTTTTGTGCTTAGTGTTCATAGACACATGGTCATTGTTTTCCTGTCTGTCTTCTATCTATGTGTCTGTCCTGTTTCATTGGTGTAAATTTTTTATGAAAAGTGGTGGGGACTTTTTAGCAAATAAATAAATAAAAATAAAATAATGGCCAATACTCCATATAGATCTTACTGTAAATTCTCTCTCCAGGTCACTGATACACCAATACCAATACAATAACATGTGCCACGGCGGGAGAGACAAACCGATTTCTCTGTTCTTGAGCTGCTACCTGCAGACTGATGGAGAGATTCTCTCCCTGAACAATGAAAGTTTTTATATTTATTATTGTAAAATATGCTGCTTAAATGTGTATAGCAAACATGCAGAGCAGAGCAATAAAACAAAGCTGGGACACACAATACTAATAACGGTCTTTAGAGGAATAAAGCATAGCGAAAAGAAGTTTGCTAAATGTATGAATTAAATTATGAATAATGACTTAAAGAATGAGTTGTAGATGTTTTCCTTTGATGCGCATCTTCCTATTTTTCAAACAGGCTACTTTCAAAAAGTGGTGGGGACACAACAGGATTTGGAAAAAACACCTGTAAATTACGCCTATGTCCTGTTTTATAATTCATCATTAGTTCATGCCCTTCACCTGTTCTCTGTATCGCTTCTTCTTTTAAACGCATTTGTGTTTGTTTGCTATCCTGTGCTGCTTTGTTATCCAATGTGTTTTATGTCTTTGGAGTCAACTCAGAATTTAGTCATATGAACTAGTAAACTGTGCATCACCTGCAGAAGTTTACCTGTGGAAAGACTCATATGGTCCTTTTAATGTCCTGCTGATGGTGCTGCACAGGTGCTGTTGAGCATGTTTGGATGACTTGAACACACATGTTAGTAGCATGACTGGAGAAAATGGAAGAAACGGGAGTAAGATATCTAAATGAATCAGTAAAGACTGAGCGTAGCGTGGTGTCTCTGCTCGGTCTGGTCATGCAGGTAGAGTCGCGGGTCTTTAATCTCGTAGATCTTCAGGTTTTAGTGCTGCTGAAATAGTGGCTCACTAACTGCTTCACACTACTCAATGAACAGTTCCTATAGTTTCAAAGTGTCTAAATGAAACTCTAGCTTTACCTTTACAAGTGTCAATTCCTACTAATCCAAACCAACTAAACACAGCGCACACACTACAGCTACTGTCTGTCCAATCATCATTCAGTCAGATTATTTATATGACAAACAAAGACTCATAATATATAATAAAATCAGTTTGATTTCTGAAGCATTTGAATTATGTGTCACGAAACTGTTGATTAGTTAAATTAGTTAATTAGTTATTGTTTTTTGTAAAGCCTCATTTTTAAACCATGCCATGAATACAACAAACTAAAGTAAAGGGGCAGGATGGGCCACACTGAAGCAGGTATGCCTCACAAATATTTGTTGTATAATGTAACACACACAGTGCCTACAATAAATAAATGTGAATCCAGAAATAGCTGTAAATAATAATAATCTACACAGCGACACATCCAAATCACAGCTGAGAGCTCTTTAATGTTTTAATTCTGCCTCATGGACATCAATATGATGGAGATCAAATGGTCATGTGTGTTTCAGATATTTCTCCTGAGAAAAAAATCTCACAGATGTCTCAGTTTCAGAAGAGATCTCAACAATGACACAAACTCAACTCAGATTGATCAAGTTCAACATGAAAAGTCAACATTATTGAACTGAAACATTTCTCATCAAATAACTCCAAATCCAGATTATTTTACTTCTACAATCTACATTCATTTTATGCCTTTAAACTCTTCAAATTCTTCGCTTCTCTTTCTTTATTTCTTTATTTCTCCTTTAAGCAATTTAATAGGAGAAACATCTGAGACTATACTGAAATGAAACACAACTCCATGAAATCCGAAAGAGAAACATCTGAGCAAGATGTTAAAATGACATCCACATTTGTCCAGCATCATCAAAACATGTCATGAAAACTCATTCTAGCTCTTTAGAGGATTTTTAATGTCTTTGCTCATTGAGAATATGACCCAATGATGTCATAATGTTGCAAAGAGAAAGACATGAAGAAATGCATCCCAAAAAGGCTTTATGTGAAAACACAAGCAATGGCGCTGTGTGTCTGAGGAGGTGAAATGGGCCGTTTGAGTGAGAACAGATGGAGATTTGCTCTTTAATTAACCCGACAGAATCGGGAGGCCGGAACCAGGCCTCAGCCCGTGAATAACACCCCGCATCACACGACACGGCAGGCGCATCCGCAGGAGAGTTATCAGACTGTCCCCTCGCCTGAAATCCCTTTCCCCTGCGCGTGCACTGTTTTATTTCTCATTAGCATGAGGCAAACTGCTGGGGGATGAAATCTGCTAACAGGAATTAAAAGTGCATTAACACATTGGGGAGTTTCATTTCAGCTAATAGTTTTATTAGTGCTTTGACCTTTCAGTTCATTAGAGGGGTTGATAGAAGAGCGAGTGAGCGAGAAAGAGAGAGAGAGAGAGAGAGAGAGAGAGAGAGAGAGACAAGTGTTTAACATGCAGCGTCATGACATTTGATTGTAGTATCAGTGCGCTGCCTGTGACATCACTGAAGACTTGAGAACAAGCTCTAACACATACACAATAGCTTTCCAAACTCTTAACTGTTCTGTAGAAAGTGGTTGAAATTTATATTCTTTTTACAACCCAACAAACACACAACACTGTCTCAATAGATAAAAATACTGAATAAATAGCATTTAACAAGATGATCATAATTATACAGAAACTCACTGTTTTATAGTTTCTTTATTTCTGACTTCATTGTGGCTTAACAAATGGTCTCAAATACCAATACAAAAACTACTGGTTTGATCAAATTTCATATTCAGATTGTCAATTATTCTTATGAGTAGTTTCCATATCCATATGTTCAAGATAACACTTGTTTTTTTTAATTTACGGCTAAAATGATTATTCATGAATTTTACTAACATTGCCTTTACAAAAGAGCGTTTATTTTACAAAAAATGTTTTGCCTTCACAAAAAGGGCAATAGACCTTCATCACAGCGGAACTGATTATCAGAAAGTGCTTGTGGAAACAGTGTATCGATTCTTCATCTTTATCAGATGACATCAACTTCATTATTGACACTCAGTATTTTATTGGTTTAAATGCAATTTCTAAGGTGCTGCTGAGATTATTTGTCATTTGTTCATTGTTCATTTGATCATTTGTTTTGCATTCTCTTATACAACCCATGCAGGTCAATTTGGAAGTAATTTAACTTTGATAGGAGTAAGATTTGAATAACACATACATTTAGTATTACAAATAAGATAAAAGAGGTTTCATATCAAATTTTCCACCGAGTATACCCAGTAAAATCATTTGTACAGCGGTTAAGGTGGAAGACTGTTGGCAAAATCTTCCTGAGACTATTACT